>SNQJ01S0009272.1:95904-109539 GCA_010110895.2 Picea sitchensis | reverse complement strand
TTAATTAATTTGATTATTAATATAAAATGAATATTTTAATTATTAAAGAAGTAAAGTGCTCTAAATATATATAATTAATTGAATATGTTCAATGATTAATTTAATTGTTAATAACCAAATAGTTATTAAAAGAGTATATGTAATTGAACATATTAAATGCAAAATGTTAATATTAAAATGATTATTATAATCATTAAAAGAGTAAAATTTTGATGATTTCAATTTATTAATAATAGAATATTAGTGATTCATCCTTGGTTATTATAATTTTAATTGTTAAAATGATTATTATAATTGTTAATATTGATGATGATGATGATTAACGTTCAATGAGACTATTTGATATATTACACTTTAAGAAGGTAAGATATTACTTCGATTTCTTTAAAATTGTATTTCTATGCTAAAAAATCATTGAGAGAAGCGTTCCAAGATCATCGTAGTTTTGATGACTTAGGAGGTTAGGAAGTTTTGTATTGTGGCAAATATCTTTAAATTGGGATCTAATTTGGGTATAGGTAGGGCAATCTAAGAGGAAGTGGGTTTCATCTTCAACCCTCTTAGTGTCACAAACATGACAGATTCTTTCATCCCACGGTGTTTTGGGAATCTTCCAATGCCCAGTTTCACTATGTAGCTTGTCAAAACTGAGGGGTACTTTTGATCTTCTAAATTAGGGTTGACTACCTCATTGCAGTATCTTAATTTCCTTTTATCCTATAATTATTTATCACACCACATATTCTCCTTAAATTTAGAAGTGATAATATTTGTGATATTATCAGTATTATGCATGATGGCTTATTCTTGTATTCCCTAATGATTTAGCCAAGATTTGGCATCTTTATGCTATCCTCGCTTGAGCCACTAATGGTTTTGGCTAGAGTTTGAAGCAATTTTAGGGAGCCTCATATAATCCATGTTGTTTATCTTGTTCTTGTATGTTAGGTATCTAATCATAGTAGTGCTCCCAATGGGGGAAAGTCTTGCTTCTATGAGAAGGATAAGATCAGGTGTGTTGCCCTTAATTTTGAGATCTAAGTTATTAAATTATTTTGGATCTATTCTATCTTTTTCCTGGATTCTCTAGAGATAATGCAACCCCAAAATTCACATCCATATAAGATAAACGAAGTGAAAAGAGTGTGAAAGAGGATTTTTTTTTAATCCCAAAGCCAGAGGTTTGTTGATTTACAATTGTTTTCAAGCCCATAATAAGCTTTTCACCCTCCATTTATCCTTTTCTCAACTCTATAGTTCCAATTGAGCTTGTGGTGAATGTTAATTCCAAGATATTTGTATGAAGGCACTTCCTCCAAGCTATTGTTTTCATATAAAAAAGTATAGTAGGTGATCCTTTTATATTTAATTATTATAACCTATGTTTTGTTAGTGTTCATAGTGATACCCATATTAGAGAAAAAATCCTTGAGGATTATTAGTTGCTTACCTAGGTCATAGGGACTCTTTGCCATAAGAACAATATCATCAACATAAAGAATAAGGATGATGACTATACTAGCAAGAGTTGGGCTAACACATCTTGCATCCTCCAAACAATCTTCTAACTTAATGTTGAAAAGGGTAGCGGATAGGGGACAACCTTGCTCGACTCTTATATTACAATTAATTTCTTCCAACCAGACTTCAGTATTCCTAAACTTGGCAATAACTTTCTCATATATCCTTATTGCAATATATCTTAACTGGAAAGGGAATTTAAGCTCTTCTAACCTATTCCAAAGGTTAGTCCTAGGGACAGTGTCAAAAGCTTTTCTAAAATCAACGAAACAACAAAGGAGATTAGTTTTATCATTACGACACTCCTCTGCAATGATCCTAAACATAACAAGGTGGATCAAAAAGCCATTTTATTTCTATTAAACACTAAGATGGATAAAAAAGAACAATAAACAAAAACCTATGAGTGCATCAAAAGATTGAGACTAAAATGGATTTATATTGATTTATCTTATTATTATAATTATATGCTAAAAAAAATAATTTCTTACCTCCAATTAATTTATTAGAATTAAAGATGTAACCTAGACTTGGGCTAGTTTCAATGCAAAAATAAATATTGAGGAACATTCATAATTCTATAATTTTACATGGTAAAACATAATAAAAATAAATTTGATTATTAATAATTAGCACTGTGACTTAGTGTTATGATTTGGTGGCCTCGCTCTACAACTGATTTTCCTACAAACCTTATCATGCTCGTTATACGATTCCTCGTGGCTTCGCCCTATAGTGGGGGAGATATGCCTCCTCCTCCTCCTCCTGATATCTCATCTTTTTTCTCTCAGGTATCTTCTCTTAGTAAAACAACCAAGCCACCCCCCTCAAGATTCATGAAAAAACTTGATGAAATCCTCAAAGTCCTAGTTCATCCCTCGAATTCATGTAGCTTGTCTCTTTGGCTCCTTGAAAATGCTCTGATCTAGAATTTCAAGGGGTTTGGCTCCTTGAAAATGCTCTGATCTAGAATTTCATGGGGTTTGGCTCCCTCTGTAATATATGTTCCTTTGGGTGGAGAAAAACTTGAAACTCCTAATCAAGGGGAAACTCTTTATGTCTTTATGTGGGAGAGGGTTTTTTTCTTTCTTGTTTGAATAGAAATATGATAGGGATGTTATCTTCTGAAGTGGCCCTTAATTCATGGGTTCTCGTGGGATATATCTCAATCAATGGAGACCTGATTTTTGTCCAAAAAATGGCATTCCCTCGATGGTCCCCATCTAGGTCCCCCTGCCATATCTTCCTCTACACTGTTGGAACGATGACACAATTAGTAGCATTGGCAATGCCTTGGCCATTACATCAATCAAGAAGAACCACGAGATGGAATGCAAACATGTTCCCGCATCTAGGTGGAATTAGTTCTTAAGAAGTGTCTGCTTGAGGCCATTCAACTTACCCTTGATAAATGAACCTAATTGTAGCAAGTGGACAACGACCAACTTCCTTTCAAGTGAAAATCATGTCACGAGTATGGCCATTTTTCCAAAAATTTCCCCAAGTCCAACACAAATCATTCTCTAGTTGAAGCAACTGAGCAATGGAAACTCCCTAAGAAGATAAGATTGGCGGCTAAACAAGGTGGATAGTCTTAGCCCAAAAAGGATCTTTTCATGCCCTATCCCTCCATTTCAGTTCCTGGATCTTCTTTAGCTGCAAGTGAGGCAGCTTTCGGCAGACGAGGAACGACATATAGAAACAATTGTATGAATCACTTTCCAATTTTGAAGATGTTTCTATGGAAATTAGGAAGATCCTAANCCTAGTAAGCCATCCCCAAGATTTGAACCCGGACTCTTCTCATCCAGAGGAAGTCATCAGCTTCCATTCAAAATCCAAGCGTAGGAATGGAATCCCAATCATTTTTTTAGGAAGAAACTAATGATGGATTTGGGGATGATTTAGACAGAGAAATCGCTCAAAATGCCCTTATCAAGAAAGTGGGAAGAAGGAAAAATAAACAGAAAAGAGAAGAGTTAGTTGATAAATAAAAGGATCTAGGAACTCGTACCATGATTGGAGGCTCATTTAAGAAAGAGTTGAAGGTTGCAAGGGGAAAGGGCAGATCCATCCCCCCCAAAAGGGGGGGGTACCCAAATCTTCAAGTAAATGATGAAAAACATCTCCTAGAATTGTAAAGGCTCGGGGAGAAAAGAAAAGTTAGATTCTTTAAAGAGGTTAATCAAGTCAGAAGGACCTCAAGTCCTTCTAATCCAAGAGATGAAAATGAAGGAAACAAATGTCCTTCACTAAAGTACCTATATATGGAGCATAGCAAAGGAGAAGTTGTTAATTCTCGAGAAGTTTCTAGAGGTCTCTACACTTTGTGGAACCCCAATTTATTCCAATTGGAGAAAAGCTAAGCATCTCAACATTGGATTTTGGTCAGGCTCACTCATCTACCCTCAGGTAATTTTTTGCACTTGTTTAATGTCTATAATCCTAATAACTATCATGACAAATTAGATTGTTGGAATTCTCTCATTGGGATTCAAGATTTGGATTATGGAGTAAATTATATAATAGCCGTATATTTTCATACCACTCTTCATCATAAAGATAAGAAATGAGGCTCCATTGTAAGAGATCCTTGTAGGAAAAGGATGGAAGATCTCATGTCCACCTTGTATTTGATTTATATCCATCCTTCCAAAGTCATATTTGCTTGGTTGAATAGAAGAGTTGGTCCTAGTCACATTGCAACTAAGTTGGACAAATTCTTGGTCCATAGTTCCATCCTTACTGACTCCTTCTCTCTATCCTCCCTTATCTTTCCTTGGGTCGGTCATCATCATTGTTCCATTTCTCTCCTCTCTGAATCCCAATATTTCAAACCCATCCCCTTTCATTTTAATCCCCTCTGGCTTAATGACCCTTCCTTCTTTGAGTTGGTGTCAAGTTCCTGGAATCATCGGGTGTTGGGATCTCTTATTTTTTAGGGGGAAGCAGAAATTGAAAGCCACTAAGAGGGACCTTAAGGATTGGGATAAACTCAAATTCAAATCCCCAAAGATATAACTCAAAGAATATCATAAATATTTGGAAGATATTAAAAGAAAATTAGAAGAAGATTAGGTTACTCCAGAGTTGTTACAAGAAGAACAATATGTTTTTCAAAAGTATCGGTTCACTCTTAGAAAGGAAGAAGAGATGTGGTAGCTTAAGTATTTTAGCCCATGTTTGCAAGTTGGCGATAGAAAAACATATGTCTTACATTGTCAATCGAAGGCCATACTATGGAAGAATAACGTAAAAACAAATTAAGACAATAGAAGAGGAGATTATTTCCTAATTTGAAGGAATAAAGGAGGCAATCTTCAAGCACTTTGGAGATCTTTACTCTGAGTCAGACAAAGAAGGGATGGAAGTTAGAGAGTAGATCCTATCCCATATTCCCTATCTTGTCATTATGGATGAAAACAAAGTTCTAATCCACCCTATCATAGAAGAAGAAACTATTGAGGCGATCCATCAACTAAATCCAAATAAGGCACCCAGTCTAAACAAATTCCCTACTCACTTCTATAAAATATGTTGGCATGTAATAAAATTTGATTTTATAAGAATGGTCCAACATGTTCACAAATATGCATGAATGGGAGGAGAAACCAAATCTGCCTTTCTTGCTCTAATTTCGAAATAGGTAAATGCCCCTTCCTTCTCAAGGTTTAGGCCAATGTCCATATGTAATGTTTCATATAAGATCATGACAAAAATCATAACCAATAGAAACAAAATGTTACTTCACAAGCTCATTTCACCTAACCAAGGGGGATTTGTCGAGAAGAAACAAATTATTGACAACATCATTTGTTTGCAAGAAGAAATACATTCTAGAAACTCTAGGGGGGCAGGGATGTTTGCCAAGATAGACATGATGAATGCCCTCAATAGAGTTCGTCACAATTTCATTTTTGAGGTTCTTCATAAGTTCAGTTTTGGCTCAAATTTCATCAAATGGGTCTCGGCTTGCATATGTAGTCCTTAGATTTCCCCTTTGGTTAATGGTCACCCTGCGGCATTTTTTAAAGAATCTAGAGGCCTAAGTCAACGATGTATCCTTTCTCTATTATTATACATCCTAAGGGAAGAGGCTCTTAGTAGAACATTGGATCATGAAAGAAATATTGGCAATATCCCAGGTATCAGAATTGTAAGAGGAGTCAAGAAGATAAACCACTTCCAATTTGAAGATGACACTTTTCTTCTATGAGGGTCCTCCACTGTTTTAGCCTCATGCTTCACATATTTTCTCGATCAGTTCAGAGAAGCTTCAGGGGGCTAGTTAATTGTGATAAAATTCATCTTTATGCATGGAATGTTAGTGCCATAACTCTCTCTACTATGGCTAGGATCATCCAATTTCCCTTTGTGGTGAATTGTTGTTCCTTTAAATGCTTTGTTAGGCCTATAGATCTTTAATCCCTTTCCTCATACTCGTGGCATCACATCCTCTCTAAAATCAAGGTGAAATTCTAACAATGGGGTGCACAGTGGCTTAATCTGGTAGGATGTCTAGTTCCTCTAAAGTTAGTTCTCTCAGACTTACCTATTTTTCAATTTTCCTCCTTGCTAAGAAAAATTATTTGGAAATGGGGCAAGTCCAACTTCAAAAGGTTTAGTCTAATTAATTGGAATATAGTATGCACCCCAAAGGCTTATGGTGGATTGGGAATGAATGATATAGGTGTGATGAACATAACACTTGGAGCCAAGTTGTTTTGGAGGCTTATCATGGGAAAAAATGAGTGGTGGAAAAAAGCAATTCTCTTCAAGTATTTTACCAAATATTAGCTTTGTAGCGTAGATTGGGCTCCAATGGTTCTAAGGGGTTCTCAAGTTTGGATATTGCTAAAGGCTTCCCTCCCTCTCCTCTAAAGTCTCTTAACGTGGATTCCAAGGAACGACAAGAATGTCGACTTGTGGCAAGATAGCATAATGGGGAAGCCTCCTCTAATTCGAGACCTATCTGTCCTCCCTCTTGAATCTTGGTTGAAAGATTAGGACAAGAATACTCTCTTCAATATTTATTCGTGTTCTAGGTCATCCGAGATCTGGGATAGGATGGGATCTGGGTGATGTCCCATTTTAGCTGCAAGATCTATCCCAAACATTATTCCTCAAGATAAAATGGGGATCCCCTCTTCCTGTTAATGAGCCAGATTCAAGAGGATGGGGACATTAAGGATATTCGGTTCATAAGGTTTACAATTTCCATCTCCATCAATCATCACTCCCACCTAAGTCATGATTCTAGTCCGACATATGGATTTTGGACGATATCCATAAAATTAACATCTTTTGTTGGACCCTTGCTCATGGGAAGATCCTTACGAGGGAGAATTTGTGCACGAGGGGTATTCAAGGCCCCTCTAGGTGTTTTCTTTGTTTTTTTGAGAGTAATCATCTTCTCATCTTTTCTTGGAATGTTATTTCTCTATGGTTTTTTGGAAAGTTGCATTGTAGGAGATCAATCGCAAAATTATATGGTCAAACTCTGTGGAACATCTTTTGGGTTAGTGGCGGTCACATTACCTAGGTTCTTTCCTTCATAATCCCATCTTTAAAAGAATCTAGATCACACTTTTAATGTTTATCTGTTGGTAGATATGGCTTGCAAGGAACATATCCATTTTCAATAGAGAAAATTCACTTCCAGGTTTGGTTGCTGCTAAAGCCATTTCCCTATTAGCCAAACACTTTAAATTGCACCATCTTAAGCTCTCCCTTCCTCAATATTTGGATAGATGGTATGAGATTTGGTTTTAAAGGTTCCCTCTAGATTTTTCTTCTCATTCTTCAGTCCACCCTAGATTGTACTAGCAGCTTCAGTATTCTCCTTCATAATTCAAGTGACGATATCATTATCAATTAGCCTATACTCTATATTTAATGAAGCATAAAAAAGAAACCCTGGTGTGGTAGGAGCGGGTGGGGTTCTTTTTGGACCCAGAGGAATAGTGGAATCCAATTTCTCTTGGAGTTTAGGCGAGGCCACCAATAACCGGGCAAAAGCCTATGCCATGTTACATGGTGTTCTACTTGCAAGTGACAACCAAGTTCAACATCGCATTATCTTAGGTGATTCTAAAAACACAATCTGACATTTCATTGAGGGATCTTCCCCAAAATATACCCAATTGAGCTCCATTATCCAAATAGTTAGAGTGACACTACAAACCATTACCCTGGTATATTTTTTTCATATTTCTCAGAAAAACAATGGTCTTTCTTACCATTACATAAATGTGGCCACAACTTTAAAAATTGGTGTTTTAAAGATTAATGATCAATGTTCCTTTAATCCAATACATTAATGAATACACTTAATCATTTCATAGCATGGAGTATCCACATGGTAATCCCTTTCCCATGCGACGATAATCAGATTACACACTCCCTATCATTTCAAATACTACTTATGTCTCTATATCCATCGTACATCTCCCTCCCATGCTTCTCGCGAGCTTGCAGTGGGATCTCCTTTATTTCTAGAATGTTGGTTGTATGGAATCAATTAAATTTTTTCGTGTAGATTCTGAATGGCATGTTTGTTGCAATTATGGCTCATCTGACCATGTCTTGTTTTCCACCCTCATGATTCATGTAGTTTAGTGGAGTGTCTTTTCACCCCGAGGGAGCTTTGAATTGGCTCTATTTTTTGGGATCTTGATCTGGCAAGTATAAGTTAGTTTTGAGCCATTCTATCAGTGCATGGAAAGTTGCTTATGATTGGGGGACTCTTGGTTCAGTCTTTTTCATGAAGTGTAAGTCTCGGCCATATTTTTGCAGTGGGGAGGTTGCAAGTATTGCTTCATTCTGGGTTGGCTAGGGCCTTTTTGCATCCTCCTCATGGGGAAGATGGGAAATTCAAGTTGCTTAGTAATCATAGAGACTCGGCAGAGAGAAACTTGTCATTGGCTCTTTGTGATATTCAAGTTCAAGTTAGTGGTCTCGTTGTACAGTTTCATCCATCATGTACATCTTAATTTAACAATGATTTCCCATGAGACATGCACAAGATGAAGTCAAAGCCATCATATTTCAGATAGAATCCATTCAAGTTCGACCTATAGTATCACAACCTCCTTCTAATTCAGGGTAGTCTAATGTAGCTTCACCCCCTTTGCTGAAATTTATCTTCCAAATTTTAATTATCCTACAGTGGGGACATATTTGGAGAACAAAGGTTTCAGGGTATTCTCTCCACCTCGATAACTAATGCAGTTTTTTTTCCTTTTGATTCTTGGAATTTATTATCGAGTATACTCAATCCAACATTATATTATTAACTTTTCTAATGATCACATTTTTTACTTAGTCATTGTAAGGTTTAGTAGTATCTCACATCCACATAGAACATGGCATGATATCAACCAGGCTCTTCTTTTTCTAATTTTCTCTATGTGCTTCGACCACAATTTTTGCTAATNTAACTTTTCTAATGATCACATTTTTTACTTAGTCATTGTAAGGTTTAGTAGTATCTCACATCCACATAGAACATGGCATGATATCAACCAGGCTCTTCTTTTTCTAATTTTCTCTATGTGCTTCGACCACAATTTTTGCTAATATAAATTTTCCAATTCTTGTTAAACATGTGTGTGTGATTCTTATAATTGTTAAAGGAGTAGAACTTTGATGTACTCATTACTATTAAAGTGAAGTCAATTCTAAATTGATTTTGGTTATATATGAATGGTAACAAACTTACATTTTTGTAGATGACATCTCTCATTCATGTACATGATCAAAACTAAGGGAAGAAGATACCACTTATTCATCATAGAAAAGTATTGTAGTAGTCCCCGAACTATCATCTCCTATATTTCATGTAATGATGTCAAATTATTATACTAACATGATTTGATGTCTTTTCTTTACATCATAGAAGCCAAGCATGTAGACTTTTTTCAATTGTATCAAAATCATAGCAAAATTGTGTCTAAATAGTAGCTCCATCAACATAAAAGAAAAAAGAAACTCCAACATCTCCAAAGTAATACAAAATCATATAAAAGGAATAGGATCATACTCTCCTAGATAACCTTCCTAATGCTCCCAAATGTGCCACAATTCAAAAGTCTTGAATGATTATGAATTTATTCAGTGTTGGATGGTTACCTAAAATTTTGATTTCAAAATGGGATAAAAAGATAATTTCCCATGTGAAATCAAATATTTAGTATCCTTGATCTTGTAAATGAATGTGATACATGATGAAGAGAGACTCCAACACACCATATGTTCCTCGAGTAAATCTCTCATCTACCATGAGCCATTTGCAAGCCTTCATTTGACAAAGTATCTACTATCGTATTCCTTTCTCTATAGACAAGATAGAAGGAAATATAATTAATTTTATATTTCATATTTGAAAGCTCTTCAAATATATTCCTCAAAAGAAAGTTAAGCATACAACTAGATCCATTGATCTAGTCAATCACCACCTTAGAATACCCCATCACTTGAATTTTATTGACCCCTTTTTTTGCAACTAAAGTTAGTGCCAATTTGAATGCCAATTGTTCTACTTTATTGTCTATGCTCAAACCAATACCAGTGTTGAATTTTATAAAATGTAAATCAAAGAAAAAATTTACCCCACCACCACCACCTATTGGTGGTTCCCATTGAGATTCCCATCAAAGTATAGAAGGTTTCGCATCCTTTAAGTGTTTAAAACTTTTGAGAATTGACCAACTCTAAGAAGCACACACCTAAGGAGTTATAATTCAATTTTCAAATAGAGCAGAATTCCTACTCAACCAAATCCCCTAGTGATCCGTCGGATTTTTTAATGACTATCGTTGAGTTTTAAATTGCATGTGTTAATTAACCCTTTTAAGAAACTTAATGAAAGAATGAGGAAAAGAGAGGAATTATGACAGCCATATACACATTTGCATATCTGAAATGAAATAATAAACAACAAACCATAACACGAGAATTGATAACAGAGTTCGACACAATGTTGCCTACGTCTCCGGGCCTTTGTCTCTATGGGGGAGGCTTCTTTATTTCTGTTCAAAATATCAAAAGCACATTACAGTAGTGCCAATTGGCTACAAAACTGATCTGGTCATGTTCTTCCAGATCTCTAGAACCCAGCAAAGAAAATGGCACGCAAAACGGTTGTCCGGAGCTCCCAGAAATGGCCCACAAGCGTATGCTCCTCAATAGCTTCCCTGCATAAAAATGGCTTTGGCTTGGCTTCCCTTCAGCATAACTCTGCTCTAACTGTCCTCCATGGCCTCAAACAGGCCTGGTTTTTATAGATCTGAAGTTGGTTATCCATCCCCAACTTCCTCCCAAAATTTGGGCTCCAAAAATGTCCAATATCTCCCAAAAATGACCAAAATCCATTAATAACAGGCTAAATATCAAATAAAAATCCAAACTATACATAAAAAACCACTTTTGTATAAATTTGGGTGCAACCCCTTTTTGGCGTGCGCTCCTGGTCATATGGGAGGTGGCCATGTGGCAGAGCGCTCCACTGGTTGTGCGGTGGCCCCCCTGTCCGGGCTGGCTCTTGGTCATCGGGCGTGGTCATAGGACCGTGGCTTAACAATTATAACCCCCATGCCATTTTCGTTTGGTTAGGTCCGGGTCACGTGGGATTCCCTGTGACCTGCGGCTAGTCCCTATCCATTTACTCCCGCGCGTATCTCTCTGCAGTGTGGGTCATATGGAGGTGTACTACCACCGCGGTTGGAACCATGGGCTGGGGCTAAGCCCCACCCCTTTCTGCCTCCAACTATCCTTTGCAATAAACTTAAATATAACTTTCGCCATATAACTATTAAGTCACACCAGCGGGGCGGGCAGTTAGCCCGGTCCTGCCAGTCCGTAGCCGAGCAGAGGTTGGGGGTTCGACCCTGGTGGAGTCCATAAATTTTGCACAACCCACGAGCCAACCATAGGGTGCCACGTGGCATCCCATGACTGGGCCACGTGGCACCTCAACAACTAATCAAAAACTGCCACCTGTCAATCTCTGATTCGTCCATGTGCCTGATACGTACTCTTCCACCTGTCACCATACCTGCCCAGTCAACCTTGCCACGTGTCTTCCATGTCAGCCTGTGCCACGTGTCACCCTTACAGTGGTGACACGTGTCACCCTCTGACTGGTCCAACTGTACCTGTCATACTTTCTTTCACCTGCCATATGTTGTCTCCAGGAGCTGCCACGTTAGTTGTACGACCTGTACAGTCAGCCTGCCACGTGGCACTGTACGGACTGTACAGTCATCCCCTTTTTTTGCATGTTTGGGTTTTCAGACAGAATGTGATATCTTTCGCATACGAAGCCCGTTTGACGAAGTAAATATATGGCTGAAATTAGGAAGATGAGACGGACACAATGGCGTTGGTTTCGTCGGATTCCGATCACTTTCATTTTTTAGCCTTTTTTAGTCCTGTCAGGCTTCTGTATCCGATTCTGGATCACCTAGGCTATGATGAGTGCGAGAGATTTAAATGGATTTAGAGTTACATTATCACACCAATATTTGAGATAATCATTCACAAACAGTGCCCTTCAAACATTTATGTGTCCTATAAAACCTTCAACCTCCTTCCATACAAAACCATAATATGAACATGAAACAAACAAGCAATCGTGAGATTCCTCGCATATCTGAAAAAAGAGGATTCATGCCATGTCCATACCAACATTTCCTTTGCATAAATTCCCAAATAAGTATTATGTCTCTAAGAATAAGCCATGTGAAAATCCTAGTCTTGTGTGGTAACTTAAAATTTCATGTCATTTTAAACCACCATTCCTATTATTTTACACCATCTACCTCACTAAGCACCTTATAACCCAACTTTGGTGTATACCTTCAATCCAAAATAGATCCAAATAATACAAGTGGTTTGTAAAGACAATAGACGAAAGAAATTTGAAAATTAATGAAGGTATAAAACAAGAAAAACAATGCAACAATAAATAAATTAAATGTAAAAAAAGAAAATGAGAAAGACTTTAAATGAGAAATAAAAATGAAAATAGGAGAGAAAGTTGGGGAAAGGGAAAGGAAAGAAAAAATATGCTTGGCCTTCCCATTACCCCCATCTCTTTCTGTAACTTATTGCAATTTCACTCACAAAGGGATTTTTTCGTGGAAAAGAGGTGAGGATGCCATAGAGCTATGAGTTGCACTCTAACATGAGATTTCCAAAATGAAAATTGAACAACCATTCGAAGCTAGTTTTCTAAGTTGGGTTTCCAAGGTAAAATCTTTGTGTTTATGGTGTGTTTGATCTTATTATTTCGTTAAATTATGTATTTGATTTACTATAAGTTTCTTTGTAGTTAAATCGTTGCATGTGATTATCTGAATGGAGTGAAATTATTTTCCTAGCTATAGCTCTATTAATTTACTTAGAATTTCAATCCCAGTTATTAATTGAAGAACACCAACAACTATGTATTGACCATCATTTGATTTACTCTGATATTGGAGATTTGTCACTACCATTAATTGCCTATTACACTAATATATTGAGTTTCTAATTATGTTTGGTAACCTGGGGACTAGTGAAGCCACATACACAACAAATTGTTTGATTTACCGAGAATGAGCATGTGATGTTGCACATATTTTCTAGGTGACGTTTGAGGTTGTACATAGTTCATACAAACCGTATGCACCCTTTGAATTTTATATTTATTTCCTTGAGGGTGTGTGAGTGTTGGTTGAACATTTGAATGACGTTGGATGGTGAGTTGGGTGGTAGTGTGATCCATTAAGGAAATGGTCACTGAAACCATAAACGTTCTCAATTGTGTTTCCTTCACATCATTTTTCCATCTCGTATTTCAAATTTGTGTGGTTATATCATGGGGAAAAGTGTTTGGCATTGTATGGATTTATCTTATTCTTACCTTCCTTTGCAATGAACTAATATATGTTTAATTTAGAGCTATCTCAATTTTTTTTACTGAATATCATTACGTGGAAGTGAAGATTGGTCATAAGAACAAGGAACTTGTGAAGGCATTATGAGTTATAAGGTAATTGTTGATGAAGCTTCATTCATGACATTATAGTCACTTGGGAAGAATATATACATATAGATGAACATTGCCTTGTA
>SNQJ01S0009272.1:69714-95894 GCA_010110895.2 Picea sitchensis | reverse complement strand
AACCAAAGGTTCAATTAAGTTGAGATATTTCTGTATCCAAACATTGCATATAAATATGGTATCATTGTTCCCTCTATGGGGAAATAATACAGACACGGTGAAATCATGTTGGGCATAGGTCTATTTTGGGAAGAAAGTTTATTTTTGGTGCAGGCCTATTTTTGGAGAAAAATATGTTTTGGGGAAATATCTATTTTTGGAAAGAAAGACCTAATTTTGAAGCGTGCACAACAAGTGGCAAGAAAGAAACATGTAGAAAAAGAAGGAAAAGTAGCATGCAGGAGGAAAAGAAACATGGTGCGCAGAAAGACAAGACTAACTGTAATAAGGTTAGGTTTGTTGACAAAGATTGTAATGGCTATAAGCCTATAAAGTAGTATAAATAAGAACTTAGGAGGTCCAGGTCGGGGTCCACGAGGTAGTGGATCAATAGGTAAAAGGTTCAAGAAGTTCAAGGGTTCAGTCGATAATTGTAAGCAAGTTTGTAATGAGTCTTGTAGAATGGTCGAATACGTTTTTCTTTAAGGAGCATGGTATGATCTATTCATCCTCACAGAGGGTTCCTACCCTCATTTTTATTGTATTACTGAAGATGTAATGCGCGCAGCACAAGAGTTTGTAGTGGAATAAATAAAAGATCAGAGAAGCCAGATCTTTGTGGATGTAGCCCCAAGAGGGGGTGAACCATGGTAAATCTTGTGTTCTGTGTGATTGTTAATGAATTCTTTAATTTTATGTTACTTATTAGCTTAAGAATGAAGGGTTGAATTAGTTATATCAACATGCATGCATAGGTTAAAGATGAATAAATCATAGAATTAGATGAATGATTAACAAGGATAATGCATAAGGAAGAAAGAAGCCACCCACAATCCCCACTCATTCCTAGACTGCAAACACCTGAGTATTGCAGCCCCCCATAAAAGCTATCTTGGGTGAGATTTCATTGTACACCCTGTCCACAACGTTCCTTTTGGTTTACCAGGAGGACCGATAGTTTTGAGGGTTTTGTTGGAAACCTGTTTGAGATCAAAACCTGGGTTAGCCCAAGAAGAAGTTAACCAAAAAATGGTTTTGTTTCCAAATGGAAATGAACAGGATTGAGTGGACGGGATCCATGGAAAAAATACACGGAGGATTAAAGTATAGAAAGGAGCATTCAAGCCATGGAATCCAACGAAGGAGGAAATTAAAAGATGGTTCAAAACAAAGGAACTTGAGTCTGCGCAGAAGGACAACAAAAACCCTAAGTTAGCATCGCACAAATATCTTGACAAATACGTGTTTATTGATTTGCATGAGGTAGTTTTTTGTGATTTCCCACATTTGTTCCAAGAGTGGGTATTGAGGTTAAAGGAAAACCACCCTACAAATCGAATCAGACAGTTGGCGTGGAATCCTGTGGAGATCGTGCAGTTACAACAAGTTAATAACAAATTTACGCGTGCAATATATTTCTGGTTAGACACTATTGTTGCAGGGTCTATCACATAATTTGCAGTAGATACCGTGAAGTCCTACACCGCAACAGAGTAGGATTTTCTAAAATGACCTAGAGGTAGGTACATCAGATTGTTGTATACTTCAATCAAGATTTCATTGTATGACAACGGTGTGATCACCATGGAATCAAACAGTTAAACTTCCCTGTGTGCATGGGGGAAGGGGGGAAGCACTGAAAGGATGTTGAGATATGGACAGGGAGATGGATAAGGGAAAGGAGAAGGAGGCCATGGACCCAATCATGTTGGAATATGATCAGATAAAGTAGAAAATGGAAAAAGTTGGAAAGACGTGCAGCGAAATACTCTACCAATATAAAATGAATAACAAGAAGAGAGCCATAACCGACAGATAGGGCTTGGAGAGCGATGAAGAAGAGGTAGAGGATCTTTGGGTTGTGGAGCAGATTGAGAAAATCAAGTGTGCAACATATGAAAGGAAAATAGGAGGTCCAGGGTCAGTAACAAAAGGCAAAAATCCAATACAGGTCAGCGTCAGTGTGGAACATACAACCCCATGTGCGACTAATACACCAGAAAGAACACCAGTGTTTAGACAACTGAATTTTAGTGGAAGAAGAACAACATGATAGGGATCCATTCAAGGAAAATCAACTGGGGGAGTAAGTTCAGGAAGTAACGGTCAATTATCTACACTGCGCAGGGGCAATAGTTCAACACAATTCAAAATGACAGGACATGATCCCACAATCAGATTACCAAAATTTCGGGGAGAGGCATTAGAGGACCCTTAAAAACACTTGGGGGGGGGGGGATTTGTAGATGGTTGTTATTATTCCAAGAATTCGATTTCGAAGTGATATTCAAACCAGGGAAGTTGAATGCAGGACCTGATCACCTGTCAAGGGTAACCAAGGGAGAAGAACCTACTAACTTGGAATACAACTTCCCTGAGGCACAGCTATTTTTAGTACAAGTAGTTGATGAATACTTTGTTGATATTATTGAATACTTAAGTATAGCAGTTGCGCCACGGGACTTGAGCGCCATGTAGAAGAAAAAACTGGTAGTAAGAGTTGTAGACTATCAACTCATTGCAGGTCATTTATACAAGATGGGTGCATATATCATTTTAAGAAGGTGTGTATTGGAACATGAACAACCCATGGTGTTAGTAGGATCTCATGAAGGTATAGATGGAAGACACTATGAAGGTAAATCTACCGCGTAGAAGGTATTTCATGTAGGATTATGGTGGCCAACAGTCCATAAAGTTGCTAAGGAATATTGTCAGAATTGTGATGTCTATCAGAGGGTTGGAAAACCCAACAGAAGGGATGAGATGCCCCTAAGACCACAAGTAACTATGCTGGTATTTGAGAAATGGGAAATAGACTTTGTTGGACCTATCAATCCACCAGCAAAAATTTCAGGAGAAATATATATAATTATTGTGACTGAATACTTAACAAGATGGGAAGAAGCAGCACCGGTCAAAGATTGTAGCGTAGAGACAATAGCACACTTCTTATTTGAACAAGTGATCACCATATTTGGATGTCCCGAGATTTTGATGAGTAACCAAGGCACTCATTTTATTAATAATAACATCAGGGGTATGACTGAGGATTTTGAAGTCTATCACCAGAAGAGTACACCATATCATCCTCAGGCAAATGGGACAGTAGAAAATTTTAATAAGATTTTGGAAAATGCTTTGACTAAGATCTGTGATGTTAATATGGATGATTGGGACTTGAAAATACCAGCAGTATTATGATCATACATTACCACATGCAAGAAGTTGACTGGACATACATCATTCAAATTGGTGTATGGACAAGAAGCAGTGGTGCCATTAGAATTTTTGGTACCCATTTTGCACGTAGCAGCAATTACCAATATGATAGAAAGAGGTGCAGTACATGAAAGGTTAAGTCAATTAATGGAAATGGAAGAGGATATATTATGGCAAGATTTCACCAGGAAGTATAGAAAGCAAGGGGAAAATCTTGGCATGACAGACATATTAAAAAGAAGAGCTTTAAGGAGGGAGACCTAGTTCTTATCTATGAAAACAAATTTTTGCAACACCCTGGTAAGAGTTTAGGATGCATTGGCTAGGGCCATATGAAGTAAATACTGTCAAAAATGGGGGATATGTGCAGCTAAAGGAATTGGGGGGAGCATAATTGAAAGGAATAGTCAATGGTAGTCGACTGAAACTATACAAGGACAGCCGAACTACTAACTCTTAAAAGTTACAGCGCATTAAGAAAATCATATATATATAGTATACTATAGTAGATATTAGGAAAGAGAACTGATAAAAAGAAATAAAAAGAAGAAAAATGAATACAAAAATAGAAAGAAAAAAAAAACACAAAAAGAGGAAGAAGTTGGTTGAACAACAGGAAAGTGGGAAAAAAGTCACGTGCAACAATTACTGCGACAACATAAAAAGACAACATGAAGGAAAAATTGGACTCGGTGCAAATGCACAGAAAAAGTGAAAAATAATTACGACCGGGTCTATAAAGTGTGGAAATCACGCATTAGTTTGAATCTTAGTGATTTTTTTAGCACAGAGAAAGATACAAGTGTGTTCCCTAGATATAATTGTGCGAAGAAGAGAGTGAGGCTTCAGATTGGATAAAATATGACACCTGCAAAGTTTGGCCCCCCAGACCACTATGTACAGGTTACTCGACAGGGCCAAAGGAGGAAGTAAAGGATGGGGTATCTTGAGAATGTCATTGAAATTGAAGATGTCACTACTTCTGATACAGAGTCAATCAACCCGACATAGGTTGAGGAGAAAACATCAACAACAGCACAAGGGAAAGTAAGGCAGAGTTCCAGGACCCGAGATGACACTCCAAACCCTAACCCCGAAACACCGACTAAACCTGATGAAATGAGGGGTCAACAATAGGTTCGCGAAGAATAGGAGGTGTTGGCCGAGGACATCACAACCATTCGGACTCTGAAAGGGAAGAAGAAGACGCGGAAACAAAAAAGGCATGCCCATCTATTGTCAGGTAGAAAATAAAGGCGCAGGATGCCATGAACATTACACTTCCCTACCTCCCAGATGTAGTGGTCACTTTGGATGACATGCTCGAAAAAGTACTGAAACTTAAGTACTCGGACCACAATGTGTGCAATGCAACCAAATTCTCATATTTGGTCAAGGAATCCTACCTAGAAAACATAGGGGAAATTAGACCCCTAGGCAACCAATAATGGAGCGTGTGCAGTGGATAAAAGGGCTTTACAACTCTGGGATAATGAACCTTCTGGACATACTGCACTTTGGGCATGGTAAAAACGTTGGGATTTGAGTCAAATAGTTGTTAGCCCGGGTACATAGCGGAATCCTTTGGATGGATAGGTCAATACAGCTTGTTGTGGCATTGATCGCCAAGATTATGGGATTACTTATAGTAGGCACATAGCCAGAGGAGTGCTTGGACAACAAGGCGTGCGAGAAGGAGATCGTTCAGCTGGTAAAAGCACAATTTGGCACCAGTAGGTGAAACAAGGGCATTGTGCTTAGAGATATCAATGACAATGCGACAAGGTTCGCCAACAAGCTCATGGCTTGCAAGTTGCTGAGGAAGTGTAGGAAAGAAGAGGCTCTAGCATGATTCATTGCAGTAGTCACACAATGTGCGAAGGGAGTAATGTCCAGTTGGGCGACATACCTCTTGAACCAATTTTTGATTCACTGTAGAGATTTGTAGGATAATGGAACCGAGTTCCATTATTCTTGGCTCATCATTATCATAGCTTTGGTAAGATGGAAGGAGCCAAATTTTTCAGCATTTCTGGATAGGAAAGGAAAATTATATGCGGCTAGATATGAGTCCCTCTGGCAGGCCAAGGAAAATAAAAAACAATAAGAAAATAACACAGTATTTGTGATGCTGCTAGAAGAGATACAACAATGCACAACCAATGTGTGGCACATTCTTATGGAAGTGATCTAGGAAAATGAAGGGATATCTAGGTTTAAGGAATCCAGGGACCACATGTGGATATAGGCTGCAAGGGATCCAAAGAAGGCATGGCTAGAGATGAAATCTTGTGTCACAAGGGAAGAGATTGACTAGATAATCAAAGAGTGGCTAACGCAGTGGAAGATGCTAGTAGAAAAACTAGCAACAAAGTCATTCGCAACAAAATCCACCAAGCCCAAGGGGAAGGATGAAGCAGGTCCCTCAACAACAAAAAAATATCCTAGATGATAACACTAAGAAGGTTGCAGCACACACTTAGGCATCGAGAAGCAGCGCAGTGCCAAAAATACCAAGGAGGATAGCGACAGTGACCAGGACAGACAGTCAACAAGATGCCAAAAAGGGGGACACATATCAGGTTGATGAGGAAAGGGTACAGGTCATAACGAGTGGGGTGTATCCCTCGCATACAAAAAGGAATACAACGCAGGTAGAGGAAATGCGCAAAAAGATGAAGTATACCAAGGAATACCTAGTCATCACCTTGACAGAGGATGACGTTGAGTTCATTGCAGACAAGGTCCAGGACAGGGGGGAAGAGGTGGTCCACATTGTAGAGGCACAAAGAGAAGAGATCATGGCCAAACTCATAGAATTCCATGAAACTCTACAACAATTACAGAGGCATACAATACCACATGCCACAACACAGCGACCCTCATTGCAGAAAGAAGGAGATGAGACAATTCAACTAGTAGTACAAGGTAGGGATACATTCATAGTCACACGACAAATGCTCAGAATGGATCAAGAGAATGCACAGAAAACCATGGGGGACATTGACCAATTTGAGGTAGTCATGGCGTAGATACCCACCAAGGCACTATATAGACTCTAGGATAGTATAATGCAAGACGTACAATCTAGAGTCCGTGCAGATGCCACTAACTTGGAGGTGTGTAGGGGAGTCGCGGAAATGTTACAAATCACCTCCGACCAATTGACCTTGGAGAAAGAGGGGGAGAAAGAACGTGCTAACAAGATAGAGTGATCCATGTGGATATCGGTGTCCACCCACCTATTCCACTAGCTCGAAAAACAATTTTCCACCTTGGTAGTTTTCCGGGTTCCAAACTTTTGGGGTCGTTTTGAGGCCCTAAACGACATTTTTTGGGGATTTGGGGCCCAAGAAATTGTTGAACACGTTGGCCTAGGCCAGTCTAAAATCATTCTTCTTGTTTATACCTTTCTGACAGTGTATCAAGTGCCTCAAACGGAGACCCTATGAAAACGTTATGCCCCCGGGAAGTTGACGTATCAACTACCCCCATCGGGGCCTGCAAACCTTTTGCTTTTCATCTTCTGGGGTTAGGGTTTTGGATTTTAATTATGTTAAAAAAGGGACTTTGGAGCCTCATTGGAACAACAATCTTCTTGCGAATGTCAGTACTTGTCACATCTCTTCTCAAAGATAAGCTGCCACCATTCTAGCGATTCTTTCACCCTGTATTTTTACAGTTCTGTACATTTCACACATTAATATAGATTCTGTATTATTGTATCTCTATGTTTATATCTATGATATATTTATGTTATATTCTTGTATATCTAATACATCTCTGTACATTTATTTATTATATCCCCACTCTCATTTCGTGTTGAAAATAATCTAGATCATAGAGTAGGGGCTAACAACGGTATACGACCACATCTCGGATAGCGCACAAGCACCAGAGAGGAGTGCAAAAGAAAATATAAAAATTATTTCATAGATAATTTAGGGACATAGGAAGGAAATCGAGGAGCTAAAATAAAAAAAATAATCCTACGAGTCCTCTTGAGATTCGAGAAAAGAGAGAACAACAATCTACACTCCAGATAGCGGAGATGGCAAAGAAAGCAAGGGAAGTCATAGAACTGTTCGACAGAGCTGCGTAGATTTGGACCATTTTGGAAGAGTATGAAAAGTTCCAATAGTTGGACCAACATGAGGAGAAAATCAGCCTTTCCATACAAGAGTTAAAGTAATGTAAAAAAAACATGATCATTACGGAGCGCTTGAAGGGAACCCGGGAAATGAAGACTATGTAGACATAGTTAAAGACATCGGAGACAAATAAGAAAGAAATACAATCCCAGTTGGATCCCCTCCAGGAACGAGCAGCACATATGATTGTGCAGCTGGAGGAAGAGAAGATAAGCATGGCACAAGAACATTTAGAGAGTGCAGCATTACTACAGGAACATATAACAACGCATATATTTGAGGCACTAACAGACAAAGTTGTGCAGGTGAAGGAAAAAGGAAAGGAACTAGAAGAGAAGTTACACAACTTGGAAAAGGTTGTACAGGGAGTGTGCACCACCTAAGTAGCTCGGGACGAACCACATGTCAATGTTGGGGGCATGTTGGGCGCAGGCCTATTTTGGGAATAAATTCTATTTTCGGCGCAGGATTTTTGAAGAAAGATTTGTTTTGGGGAAATATCTACTTTAGGAAAGAAAGACCTAATTTTGGAGCGTGCACAACAGGTGGCAAGAAAAAAAAATGCAGAAAAAGAAGGAAAAACAACATGCAGGAGGAAAAACAATGTGGTGCGCAGGAAAACAAGCCTAACAATGATAGGGTTAGGGTTGTTGACAAATATTGTAACAACTATAATTCTATAAAGTATTATAAATAAGGACCTAGGAGGTCAAGGTAAAGGGTTCACGAGGTAGTAGATAAAGAGGTAAAAGGTTCAGGAAGTTCAAAATTTCAGTCGATAATTGTAAGAAAGTTTGTAATGAGTCTTGTATAAGGGTCGAGTAATTTTGTCTTTGAGGGTTAGGTCATGGGATGAGGAGCCTAGTGTGATCTAGTCAGCCTCACAAAGAATTCATACCCTTATTTTGATTGTATTATTGAAGATGTAATGCGCGCAACGCAAGAGTTTGCAGAATAAATAAAAGAGAAGATCAGCCAGATCTTTGTGGACGTAGCCCTAGGAGGGGGTGAACCACGGTAAACCTTTTTTTCTGTGTGATTGTTAATGAATGTTTTACTTTTCTATTTATCATTATCTTAAGAACGAAGGTTTAAAGTAGTTATATCAACATGCATGCATAGGTTTAAAGATGAATAAATGATAGAAGTAGATGAATCATTAACAAGGACAATGCATAAGGAATAAAGAAGCCACCCACAATCCCCACTCATTCCTAGACTGCAAACACCTAAGTTTTATAGTCCCCCATACAATCTACCTTGGGTGAGACTGCGTTGTGCACTTTGTGCAGGACGTTGCCTTCTGGATTACCCGGAGGGACGATAGTTTTGAGGGTTTTGTTGGAAACTTGTTTGAGATCAAAACCTGGGTCAACCCAAGAAGAAGTTAACCTACAAATCATTAAATGCAATTTCAAGGAGGTAGAGAAGGATGAATGGAAGCATATCAAAGAATTATCCTTGTTCATATTCGACAGTGGGGTTCCAATTATATTTTTCATTTGAATTTGAATGACATTTTTGCGTTGAGTTGGTGCCATTGAGCATAGAGTTATAAACTATGTGCATAAAAAAATTTGGTGTTGGTGTTTAACTCTAGTAGTATTCATAAATAACTATCGTCATTGGTTGGGCGGTATTTCCTATTATCGCGCAAATTGCAAGTTGGGAAAATATCAAACCAATCCACGAGATGGAGATAACGATGGGAGAGTTTACCCACTGTCACCTTAGATAAACCCTCCCCTCACTTTAGTGAAGGAAGAATCCAACACAAGGGGGGAGTCTTGGGTGACCCTAGGGGGAAATGAGATTAAAAGTGAGACGATGGAAATGATTCCCCTATAGTTCAATATACTAAGTGGAATATATATTGGAAATGAGTCTGGAAAGTGGCTAATAGTTTCCAAGAAACTTGAGTACTTGCAGAAGATGATTTCACCTACCCGAGACACAAGAAAAGACAAGTATGCAAGATTAAAGTTAAGTGGACAACCAAGTTAATCTTGTTGTCCCTATTTTCAGTAGTCCATAGAGATGTATATTAGAAAGTAAATTATCGTTAAAGATGCTAACAAGATGCTAAAAGTCCAGTAAATAATGCAAGAGATAAGCTAGCAATCACTAGTATAACTCAAGTATGAAAGCATAAGACTTTAGCAATAAACTAAGGTTTTTATATACATGTGTTGCAAAGATATTTAATCAGCCTTATCACTATAGAAAACTATTGCTACAACAGAAAATTTCAACCCATAAAACAAGCAAGTAAACCACCCAAAAAGTGCGATGAGGCTAGTAGATTATAGGGGTAATTTATTAGCAACTTTTGATGGTTGAAAAGTGATTTATAATCAAAATATAAAGAGATTTGTTGTAGCCCTAATGTCCTTATATTTTATTGAGTTATATACCTAAGAAGACCAAGCAAAACAAGACTCGCTAGAGGCTTTAGCAACCTCAAAGCGTCAAGAAAAGATTCCAACTTGCACAATATCAATATCTCTCTAAATCATGTTTACCAATGCAAACAATTTATTTCTCCAATGAAAACTTCATATTAGTGCATTCAAAATTTGGGTGAATGAAGTCTTGAAAGCATGAGTTAGATCAAAAAAATCCCTAGGGGTGTAAACCCTCTTACTCCCTAGGGAATGCAAATCAAACTAAGGTAAATCTAGGAGGTTGTACACCCTTTTACTCCTCCTATAAACCTTGCAATAAATGACATAAACTAGAAAATTAAATGAAACTTGATGGAGGGTGTGTGCACTTATACTCATCCTAGGGTTTCAACCAAAAAAAATCATGAAACAAACAATAAGAACTAACAATTGTAGATATTCCTTACCAATTCCAAGAGAGATGTAAGATCACACCCTAGTTCACCAAGCAATGACCATTCATAAGCAAGAGAAGAAGTCTCCAAGAGGTGCACACCACCTTAGCTCAACAATTCACCAAAATATATCACCAAAAATCATTTTCACAATAGAGAGAGATACCAAATTTCCCAAGTAGGGCGCAAATTTCAGTCACAATAGTCTTCTCACAATGGGGGAACTATGATAAAGTGAGAAGAGTTTGATCTCTATTTATGCAAATCCTACTAAAAGTGTTTGTCCACTTAATTTTAGGGTAAACCACAAAGTAACGGGGCCAACAACCCTTACTTTACCCGTTTACATTATAAAATTCAAATTTAACTTTAGAAACGCACATAAGAAACCCTAAAGCGACATCATATCTCTTCTAGTGTGCCGTTTTGGCACCTTTTGCAAGTCGTTGGAGTAGAAGATGGAAGTCGTTGGGCCTTCTAGGGCCTCCCTCTCGTGAACTAGGGTTTCTTCCTTCAATTCATGTCTTATTTCATCAAAACGTGCCAAGTGTCAATTCAATCAACACCACCACCCCAAACCCTAGCCCCACAAGACGTCAAACCCTCCAAATGTGATGTTTTGGCCTCCAAAGGAAAACATTTGGGCTAGTAGGGACATAGGTGAGGTCCTCCAAGGTGTTCCTATGGCATCCAAAGTATTTCATCTTCATTCGGTGTGTGGGCCATGGTATCCAACCTATGGGATTCAAGCCCCAAGGAAGCCCAAGCTAGGCTTGTTCTTCCAAATCTGTTCACTAACTAGGTCCTTCAAAGACAATGAATATGCCCTCCAAGGATATCAAGTCAAATGCATCATGATAAGTAAATCAAGTCAATAAAAGAACCATCTAAGCATGTACATAAAAAACACCCCATCAAAATAAACAAGTGCTCAAAGACCCTATGCAATTTTCCAAGTTTGGTATGGGAGGGTTGACAAAGCAACCTATTGGGTGAACCGTACCTCAAGTTTATGATTTTTTCCCAATTGGGCCCCTCTCTAAGACATGTGGACAAATTGACATGGATGGGGACAAGAATATTTGGCATGGGGTTCATGACATACAAGGGATCATAGTATCTCATTTATGGGTGTCTTTGTAGAGGGTGTGTTGCACCTTTGTTTTCAATGAAACATTTTTCCAAGCCCATTTATTGCATTTTTTTCTTTTAAGATGTTTCTAGGTTGAAGCCAAGGTGGAGATTCTACCTAAGCATGAAAAATAGTGCCCACCTTGACTCTACCTTGGTCACATCATGCTTCCCCAAGTTGAAAACAATGTGTGGGGCTTCTACCTAAGAATGAAAAACAATGCCCACACATGCTCCACCTTGGTTGGCATTTTGTATTAGTTATTTTTCACATGTCCCATCAGAGTCTTATGAGAGACATTTCATTGTCCTCGGGATCCCTAGACAAGCATATAGAATTTTCATGATTGTCTTTTATCTTTTTCCAGCTACAAGCCTCTGAGCCTTCAACGCCTTCTTCCCATGAAATGAGGGGCAATCCCTTCTTGGGTCAGTACACCCAAAAATATGAAAAGGTAAGGAGATGAGGAGATGAAGTGTGGAAAGTGAAAAGTATGGTCAGGAATGGCATGATGACTCATCAAGAGGACCTATCCCTAAGGGTGGCCCAGTTACTAGGGCGCAATGTCAACCACCAAGGTGAAATAATGCAAAGAGCATAGTTTTCAAGCAGATGTTACATAATCAAAAGCAGTTTAAAATGCAACAAAATCAAATGCCTCAAATGTTGAAACAACACTCACCATAATACATGTCTTGTACCTCATGGAGAAAGACCCAATGTCTTCCGGAAGTAAGTTGATATGGTGGATACCCTCATTATGAACCTGGAATTGTAGGGGTGAGGTGGGTCTCTGTCTGTGTAAGTGGACATTGTTGGTCAAGTTGTCTCTCGGTACTCCATGTCTACAACTTGAGGGCCTAGATACATCATCTCCTTAGTTATATGTACGAACTGGGGATAACATTGCCCAAAGCGTTGGACATTTGGGAGAGGTCTTCAATTTATCAATCAAGCCACTCCATTCAAAATTGAACACATACACAGAACCATGATAGTGTCTCAGCCTTGATCATTTTAATAGATTTGGGTTCAGTTGGATATCAATGTGAAAAGGAGTTGCACTAAAGATAGATAAACCAAGCAGTTGAGTCCTAAAACCAAATAAGAAGACAGATTTCTTGTTGACAAAGTAATTAGAGATTCAAGTGAGTGGTTTTTGTTTTTAATTTTACATAGAGTTTAGAAGTCTTTGTAGTAATTGTAAAGACAAAGATTTCTACATAAGACTAAGAATAAAGAACAAATTTAAATTTCCACGGAGTATTTGTGTTGGTGAAGTGAGTGGGATATAAGTCTCTCATTTACGGATAATAAGGTATCAAATAAGTTTAATCCTTGACCATGACACAAATGCCAAAAATTTCAAAAGAAAGCAGACTTTGCATGGGTAAAGAAAAAAATAAAGGTTGGAATACCTGCAGTCCATCCATGTGTAGCGTTAAAAAGAGAATAGGCACTTGGAGGAGAAGGTCTACATGTTTGAATGGAGGATAGCATAGATGGAGAAGAACCATGAGACCTCAACAACATTGTTTTCATTACTAAAGAATTGATTTGTTGAACATCAAGGTGCCCTCACCACTATCGGTAGATTGGGACAAGAGTATAGTTTTGCTTTTGCAATTGAGCGATAAGGTTATTCATAAGGATCGCTGGCAGGAGGTGAGGTTTAGTCAGATGATGACTCAACTACACTAAGATTTGGTCGAGAAGGAAGAATCATTAGTAATGCTACAGGTAGTTGTCTAAAATCATAAGTAAATCAAGCTTACATTTCCATTGTAGAAGCTAGCACCATGACCGAGACAAGCATGGTAAGCTCCACTTCAAACCTTTATCAATAACATTTTGGTGATTTTGAAAAGAATACATTGGTTCAAAATTGTTAAGTTAGATGGGATATGATTGACGAGGGATAGACAAGAGAAGTCGGGGAATGGTAATCCCCATTGTAGTTGTACCGAGGGAAAGCATGAAGGAACTGGTTTCAATGTCATAAAGAAAAAGGCCATGACCAAAAAATGACATTTGTGAAGGAAAAAGACATGGTAGAATTGGCTTTCTCATCAAAAGAAAGATTAGCAACAAATGAATGTGGCATCACACTACCACTTCATCCTTCTTGTGGAAAACTGTAGAAGGGAAACAAAAAGGAAAGTACAAAGACTCAACCTACATCGACACTTAGAAAAAGTGTAAAATAGATCAGTCAAAACAACAACAAGAAAACTAAGAGGTATACATCAGGTAAGGCATCCATTGTTTGTCACTACTGCAAGAAGGAATTACATGGTGCTTCCAACGGTTAGTATTGAGAGGCATGTTCATTCTATGGGAAGAAAGGTTATCTTGACACATCTTCTTGGGAGAATCAAATCACATGCCACAAGCTAGATTTTTTTCAATGGAAGAATGGAAAAAAGACTTTCCCAATCCAACAACAAACTCATAAGTATATGCAGAGAAAGAGGATATCTAGGAAGCCATTCAACATTACCAAAAAAATGTGCAACCACTACAAGTCGAGTGGACATTGGGAAGAAAAGTGTTGGAAGCTTCATTCTAGACATTGTACATCCAAGAGAAGAGTGTGGATAGTAAAAATTAAAAGGGATGAAGAGTTGCCTACATATCTATCCCAAGGACTAGAGATTATCCAAGGAGTTATAGTAGCACAGGAGGTCAATGTCATCAACAAGGTGGAAAATAGGATGAATCCAACATCAAGGGCATCACCTATCCAATTGTTGCCTTCAATCTTGTAGAAGAACACTCCCTTCTTGGATATGCATCAAATATTGGTGCATAGAGACCAATGACCTTGGGGGTTCCTAGGAATTCCATGATAGTGGTTGAAGCAAACAGATACTTGATAATTAATGAAGGTTGTGTTTTCACACATAGGTTGTCATTCAAATTGATATTCCTACAAATATGTAGTGTTGTGTAAGCAAAAGAAATAGAGAATTGTCTCCATGTTGGATGCAGTTGATCGTAATAGAATAGGGAAGACCACACTTTATTATGTGGACTTACTTCATGATATGATATGCTTGTTGGGATATCATAGAACAAGAGAAGACCAAAATTCAACTTGGCTTTCATTGAATCCTGGGATGGACCATCTCCAAGTTAAGGAAATGAAAGAGACTTGCACGCTAAAGATGTGAATGAATTATGATTGAAGAGTTCATATCTAAATATTACTCAGAGATGAAAATCAGTGACCATACTTCTGCATTGCAAGAATAGGTGAGCTAGGAACCATAGCCATAGCCATGGCCAATAACCAGAGCCACGAGATAGAGCCAAATTTGTAGCTAAGAGCGAGAGTCAGAGCCATATTCCAAGAAGCAGATAGTAGGCACATTGATCTAGAGATTGGTTTCTTAGAAACCTTTGGAGACCAAAAGTCCTCTCAATGGAGAGGTTTGATATGAAATGGATATGAACAACATGAGTGATTTGTAAATCTCGATAGACAAAATCAATTTGAAAAATAATGAAGGTAGAAAATAATAAAAGACAATGCAACAGTAAAGAAAGAAAAGAAGAAAGCAAAAAGAAAAACGAAAATAGAAGATAAAGTTGGGGAATGGGAAATGAAAGCACAAGGATGTTTAGCCTTCCCATTCCCCATATCTGCCTATATATTCTTGCAATTTCACTCACAAAGGGATTTTTTTTGGTTGAGGATGTCATAGAGCTATGGGTTTCATTTTAACATGAGATTACCAAAATGAAACTAGACAACCAATTAAAGTTGGTTTTTCAAATTAGATTTCCAAGGTAAAATTTATATATTTATGATATATTTGATCTTATTGTTATGTTAAATTCTACATATGAGTTATTGTAAGATTCTTCGTAGTTAAATTGTTGCATTTGATTATCTTAATGGAGTGAAATTTTATTCCCAACTATTATTAAGTTTACTCATAATTTCATTCCCATTATCAAATAAAGAATGCCAACAACTATGTATTGACCACCATTTGATTATCTGAAATTTGATATATATCGTTGCCATTAATTGACTATTACACCTATTGCACTATTCTACTGAGTTTCTAATTATGTTCGGTATCATGGGAACTAGTGAAGCCACATACACAACGAATTGTTTGCTTTCCTATGGCCATGCATAGCAAAGGGAATGAACCTATGAGGTTGTGTGCATTTTATATGTTAATTGTTGATAAAGCTTCATTCGTGTCATTACAATTACTTGGGTAGAATACATAATTATAGATGAGTATCACATTATAATGAAATTTGGGGTTGAATCCCAAGTACATACGTATGGTAATTTCAACCAAATGTTCATTGAGTTGAGCTCTTTTTTTTTAATTGAACTAAGTTCTTTTTTATCCAAACATTGCATTGTAAGTTGGTAGCATTGTTTATTTTGTGGGGAAATAGTCCAAAGATCATGTAATAATCAAATTCAATCTCAAGGAGCCAGAGAAGGACAAGTGATAGAACCATATCAAAGAATTATCCTTGTTCATATGCTCGTGAAGGAATAGTTGGAGGACATTATGCAGGAAAAGATATCGCGCAGAAGGTATTGCACACATGATTATGGTGGCCAACAATCCATAGAGATGCCAACGAATATTTCCAAAAATGTGATGCATTTTAGAGGGTTGGCAAACCCAACAGAAGGGATGAGATTCCTCTAATACCACAAGTAACTTTGCAAGCATTTGAAAAATGGGCAATAGATTTTGTTGGACCAATCAATCCACCAGCAAGAAGGTCAAGAGCTAGATATATCATTACTGTGACATAATACTTAACAAGATGGGCAGAAGCAACACCAGTCAGACTACAACGCAGATGCAACAACACACTTCTTGTTTGAGCAAGTGATCACCAGATTTGGATGTCCAGGGATTTTGATGAGTGACCAAGGCACTCACTTTATCAATAGTACCATCAGGGCTATGACTAAGGAGTTTGAAGTCTATCACCAGAAGAGTACACCATACCATCCTTGGGCAAATGGAACAGTAGAAGCCTTCAATAAGATCTTGGAAAATGCTCTGACAAAGATCTGCAATGTCAACAGGGATGATTGGGACTTGAAAATACTAGCAATACTATGGGCATGCAGGACCACATGTAAGAAGATGACAGGAAAAACACCATTTAGGTTGGTGTATGGGAAGAAAGCAGTGGTACCATTAGAATTTCTAGTCTGTGTGTAGCAGCAATTACCAACATGAAACAAAGGGGCGCAGTAAAGGAGAGGTTGAATCAACTAATGGAGATGGAAGAGGATAGGATTCTGGCAGGATTTCACCAGGAAGTACAGAAAGAAAGAGACGAAGCCTAACATGATAGACATATTAAGAAGAAGAGTTTTAAGGAGGGAGACCTAGTCCTACTCTATGACAATAAATATTTTAAACATCCTGGTAAATTTAGAATGCATTGGCTAGGGCCATACGAAGTAAAGACTGTCACAGATGGGGGATCTGTATAGCTAAAGGACTTAGGAGGAATAGAACTGAAAGGAATGGTCAACGGGAGTCGACTGAAATTGTACAGGAACAGTCGACCTCCTAACCCTTAGAAGTTACATTGTAGTGAGAAAGGCATGTATATAGTGTACTATAGCAGAGATTAGGATAGAAAAATGAGAAAAATAAATAAAAAGGAGAAAAAGAGGGAAAAAGAAATACAAAAATAGAAAATGTAAGAAAAACACAAATTGACGCAGAAGTTGACTAAACCATAAGTAAGTGTGGAAAAAAATGTCGTGCGCATTAATTACCACGACAAACATCACAAGATAGTGCGTAGGAAAAATTAAAGTTGGCACAAATGCATGTAAAAAGTGGAAAATGAATACAATCGGGTCTATAAAAGGTGGAAAGCACACGTTTATTCCACACTTAGCGATTTTCGAGCACGGAGCGAGAAACAGAGTGTGTGCTCTAGCTAGCAGTTTACGCAAAAGCAAGCAAGTGTGTGAACTTGAGACAGGATGACTCCACCAAAGTTTGACACATCAGGCCAGTACATTCGGGTTACTCGACAGGGCCAGAGGTGCAAGGAAAGAATGCGACAACATGAGAACATGGTCGAGATGGAAGACGTAACCACCTCAGCCACATAATCAATTATCCCAACATGAGTCGAGGAAGAGACCTCCACAGCGTAGCAAGGAGAAATAGGGAAGATCTCTAGGGCTCAAAACGATATTTCAAACCCTAACCCCGAAATACCTACAAAACCTGATGAAACAATGGGACTGTAACAGTCCAATGAACATGAGGAGGTGTTGGTCAAAGACATCATTGACCAACTAAAGTCTAGATGGGAAGAAGAGGATGCAGACGCAATAGAGGTAGGAACATCTGTTGTGGGATAGAAACGAAAGGCGTAAGACGCCATGGAGATTACACTCCCCTATCTCCCAGACCCGGTCATTGTTGTGGATGATATGCTGGGAAAGGTACCTAAGCTTAGGTACGTCGACCATGATATGCGCGATGCGGCCAAATTCCCAGATTTGGCCAAGAATAATTACTTCATAATCACAGGGGAAATTGGAACCCTAGGCAAACCCATCCTTGAGCCCGCACAGTGGATAACTGGGCTATACAACTCAAGCATTATCAACCTACTGGACATTCAACATTTTGGGTGCGGTAAGAATGTTGGGCTCTATGTGAAACATCTAGTCGCCCGCTTCCGTGGAGGAATCCTATGGATGGATAGACCAGTACAAATAGATGTGGCAATGATTTCCAAGATCACAGGACTTCCCACAATTGGCACGCAACCAGAGGAATACCTAGATAACAAGGCACGTGAAAAATAAATAACAGAATAGGTTAAAGCGTAGTTTGGAACTACTCAAGGCAAAAGAGGAATTGTCATAAAGGATATCAATGACAATGCAATAAGGTTTTCCATCAAGTTGATGGCTTGTAAAATTTTGAGGAAATTCCGCAGAGAGGAAGCTTCAGCATGCGTTATTGCAGCAATCGTGCAGTGCACGAAGAGGGTCATGTTCAGCTGGGCACCATACCTGTTGAACCAGTTCATAATAGATTGTCAAGATGCACAAGATAATGGAACCGAATTCCATTAATCATGGTTGATCATCCTGAGAGCTTTGCAAGGTGGAAAAAGCCAAACTTCTCAACATTCTTGGATAGGATGGGGAAGTGTTATGTGGCCAGATACGAGTCCCTCTAGTAGGCAAAGGACAACAAAACATAGTAGGAAAATAACATTGTTTTTGAAATGTTGCTAGAAGAGATACAACGACGCACAATGAATGTGTGGCGCATACCGATGCAAGTAGTGTAGGAGACAAATGGGATAGCCAAGTTTAAGGAGTATAGGCATCACATATGTCTCCAAGCTTCCAGGGATCCCAAGAAGGCATGGCTCGAGATGTAGTATTGCATCATGAAAGAGGAAGTGGACTGGATAATCAACGACTAGCCTGCACAGTGGCAGCTACTAGTAGCAAAACCAACCGCGAGGACATGAACAACACGATCCTCTAGTCCTAAGGACAAGGCAGAAGCAAGAACTTCAACGAGAACAGGTAGCATGGATGACAATACTAGAACAACTGTAGCATAGACTCATCCAAATGGGAGCAACATAGTACCAAAACGGCCAAGGAGGACACCGACAGTAGCAAGGACATGAAGCTAGCCACAGAATGGGAAGAAGGATACTTCACAGGATGGAGAAAAAGGAACCCAGGTTACAACAAGTGGGGCACATCCCTCACATACAGTAAGGAAGCCCACGCAGGAAAAAGAGGTGCACAAGAAACAAAAATATGAGACAGAGGACCCAGACATCACCTTGACAGAGGCTGATGCGGAGCTAGTTGTGGACAAGGTCCAAGACAAGGGTGAAGAAGTAGTCAGAATTACAGAAGTGCAGTGCTAAGAAATCATGGGAAAACTCTTAGAGTTCCATGAAAATATACAACAAATACAAATCCAGGAAGGATCACAAGCCACCACGCAACAACAGGAAAAGATAGCGGTCGTTGACGCAAAAAGAAGCAGAGGAGACAGTGCAGTTCGTAGTCCATGGTAGGGAGACATTTATGATAACGCATCAAATGATTAGATTCGATTAGGAGACTACGTAGAAACCCTTGGAGGAGGTGGAACAAATGGAAATGGTCATGGCATGAATACCCACTGAGAAATTATACGAACTCCAATCTAGTGTCATGCAAGAAATGCAATCCAGGGCCTGGATGAATGCAACAAACTTGGAGGTGGGTAGATTCGTTGCATAAATGCTCCAAATCACATGTGACCAACTGACTGCGGATAAGGATAAGGAGAAAGAATGCGCAGATAAGCTAGAACAAGGATTAACAGTAGTTTATGCTTGCATCCCAGACAACACGCAAGCACCAAAGAAAAGCACAGAGGAGAAGATCAGCCTAATCTCATAGACACCTGACCAATACAAGAAAGATATCGAGGAGCTCAAGGAAAGGCTCAACCCTACAACTCCTCCTGAGGTCCGATAATAGAGAAAACAAGAAGATACACTCCAAATAGTTGAGATGAAGAACCGAGCAAAGGCAACAGAAGAACTATTTGATAGAGTCATGCAGTTATGGACAATGCTGGAAGAAGACGAGAAGGTCCAACAGTGGGACCAAGAAGAGGAGACAATCAACTCTACCATACAAGATCTCAAACAAAGGAAGAAGAGAATGAGCATCACAGAGCGCTTAAAGGGCACTCAATACATGAATAAGTTGCAGACAGAATTGAAAGCAGTGTAGACGTAGAAGCAAGAAAGACAAGTGGAATTGGAACCCCTCCAAGAAAAATCAACACATGTGATTGTGCAGTTGGAAGAAGAGAAGAAAAGTAGAGCACAAGCAAAAATAGAGAGCGCAACATTAATGTAGGAGAAAATAATAGTGCAGACAGTAGAGGCGCTAACAAACAAAGTCGCGTAGATGAGAGAAAAAGGAAAGAAACTAGCAGAAAAGTTTCTTAGTTTGGACATGGGAGTTCAAGGAGCGCGCACAACTTGAGTGGCTCAGGACGAGCCACATGTCAGTGTTGGGGGAATGTTGGGCACATGCCTATTTTGAGGAAAGACCTGTTTTTGGAAGGTAAGTCATAATTTTGGAGAAGAACAACTGGCAGGAAAATCAACACATGTGAGAAAAAGAAGCATGCAAGAGGAGAAATATGCAAGGCATGCAGGCATGAAAACCTAATCATGATACGGTTAGGGTTTTGGTAGAGATTGTAACGGCTATAAGCCTGAGAAGAGTATAAATAAAGACCTAGGAGGTCTAGGTTGGGGGTTCGACTGAGTTGTTGTTCAGCAATTGTAAGTTCATAATTGTTGATATTTGTAAAAGCTATTGAGTTGTAGGAGAGTCAAGTAGCTATATTTTGAGGGTTAGGTCACAAAGGTTCCTTAACCTCACAATACTTGTATGATTGGAGATATAATGCGCGCAACGCCATATTTTGCAGAAAACTAAATAAAAGAGTAGAGAATCCAAATCTTTGTGGACGTAGACCAGGAGGGGGGTGAACCACGATAAAACATGTGTTATCTGTGATGGTTATTGCATGTTTACCTTCTTTCAGTGATTATTTTAAGAATGAATGAATGAATGGTTAAGATAGATACATTAGAACACATTCATGGGCTTAAAATATGAATGAATCCTAGGAATATTTGACTGAGTAACATGATGAATGCATGAAGAAGTTAATACATCCTCATATCCCCACTCATTCCTAGACTAAAATCACTTGAGCATTGTCGTCACCCATAAAGTCATCTTGGGTGAGAATGCGCAGTGCACTTTGTGCGCTATGTTGCCTAGTTTACCAGGAGGGTTGATAGTTTTAGAGGGTTTTGTTGGAACCCTGATCAGATCTGAACCTAGGTTAGACCAAGAGTATAAAGAGAGATTTAACACCAACACAATTACAATTTGAATTTAAATTGAAATGTAATTTTTATGCTTATCTGGTCCCATTGAGAATAGAGTTGTAAACCTTGTGCATAAGTGGTTTTGATCGTTGGTGTTTAATCCCAATAGGCTTCATCGATAGCTAGCGCCATTGGTTGGGTGGTCTTCCCCGAAGCATTGGAAATTTGGGGGAGGCATTCAATTCATTAATCAATCCACTACACTTAGAACCAAACACACACATAGAACCATGAAAATGTCTCACCCTTGATCATCTTAATAGATTTGATTTCAATTGGATATCAATGTGCAAAGGAGTTGCACTAAAGATAGATAAACCAAGTAGTTAAGTCCTAAAACCAGAGAAGAAGATAGTTTTCTCGGTGAAAAAATAATTGTAGAGTCACATTGGTGGCTTTGATTTTCAATTTTACACTGAGTTTAGAAGCCTTGGTAGCCATTCGGAAAACAAAGATCTAGACATAAGATTGATAATAGAGAACAAATTTAAATTTATGCAAAGGATCCATGTTGGTGAAAAGAGTGTGTTATAATTATCTCGTTTATGGATCAATCTTCCTCTAGTAGGGTTTCAATACCATGTCATCTCGTCACCTTATTTCTTTATCCTTACATTGTTTTTCCTCAATACTACTAAGTATGCCTCCCAAATCTAGCCTTTAATGCCATTAAAACCAAGTATGTCTACTAAAATTCATCCTTGCCTCCATATGGCCTAAGAACCCTAATCAACAACTCATGATAGAAATAATGAACCCCTGTCTCTAAGGCCAACAACCATATTTCTAGGAATTTTGTAGTTTTTTCCACACCCCACCCAAACATGCTCCCCCAACCTCACATTGTTTCCATTCCCAGCCTTCCAACGAACCCCCATATAAAAAAAACATTATGCAAATATTTCATAGGATATTTAATTTACTCTTCCACAAATAAGGGCTCATTATATTTATGGTAGACAACCTTATACCACAACCCTTTCCTTCTATGATCCCGCAAATGGTTTTTGTTGTCAAAGATTTTTCAAAAGCATGAATATTTTTAACAGCCCACCCACCCAATTATTTGGGAGCTGAAATTTCTTCCATGAATCAAAAGGTCAAAGACACCCAATACACTGGAATACCTTCTAAAACTAATTTAACCAACACTAATATACATCCCCTTCATAACCACTTATTATACCAAAGATTCAGTGTTTTATATACCTTAGAGATCATCCATCCCCAATATTTCTTTGTATAATCATTTAGATCAAGATAGAAACCCAAATATTTAATCCCCGATTGTAGCTCAACTTGGGGGTATGGAAACATTTGTGAAAACATCTCTATGTCCTCCTCACTTACTCCCATAAATGAAACAGTGGATTTATCTACATTAATTTGCATTATTGTGGCCAGGAAATAATAGTATGTCATCAACAAATAATAAGTGAGAGATATGCATCATATTCCCACTCTAATTTATTTAGAAGCTTGATCATTTTGCCTCCATAAGATCCATACTAAGACCCTTGGCCACAAGTGGAAACAACAAGAGAGATAATGAGAACCCCTTCCTCAAACCACACTCAGGCCTATATTTTTTTTATGATGAACCATTAAGTAACACATCAAGTGGTAGTGTTTTAACACAATGCATCACCCAATTAACAAACTATAAATTGAACCCCAAATGAATCAATAATTAATCGTAAATAGATCCAACTAACTCTATCATAAGATTTGGATAAATACACCTTGATGACTATTGCTAACAATTGTTTAACTTTGATAGTGTGAAACAATTCCTTAGTGAACCCCATAGCTTCATGAATTTTCCTCCTAGCCAATAAACCAAATTATTCTTGGAAGATAGATTTAGATAATAAAACCTTCACCCTTCGAGAGATAATTTTGGAAATGATTTTATAAATACAGTTGCATAAAGAAATGGCTTTGAACTCCTCAAAGCTTCTTTGGGACTCAAAGTTAGGGATAAGTGCAATGTGAATGGAATTAAACGATGTCAACACCTTACCAAATGTTCTTGATTCTTCAATAAATCTCAGGAGATCCTCTTCAATAACCTCATAAAAGCCTAAGAAAACTCCACAAGCCATCCATTAGGACCTTGAATTTTGTCCTTCTGAAATGAATGTAACACTTCTTGAAATTCATCTTTAGAGATCCCCTCCATCAATGAAGCTTTGTCATCCTCATAATCAAAGTTGGGAAATAAGTTTGTCATCTTAACTACTTACGCTATAGTGGCTCTGAGTTCTTCCTTAAACAAACATTTAAAATGTTTCACCCCATCCCTTGTTAAATCCTCAAAACTAGATATCTCAACACCCTCTTGATTATGTGATTTCCAGATAGTGCTCACACTTTTCCTATGATTGGAAAAATAATGGAAATATTTGGTGTTCTAATCACCCTTTCAAGCCAAAGAGTATTGCTCTTAAATCTTCATGTGGCATATTTCTCATCCAACAAAGACCTCTTCTTCTTCTTCGGCTCATTAGTCATGGACTTATCCTCCTCATTTAAAAATCCATTTAAATCTTGAAAGTACAAAGCCTCCAATTGTTCCTCCACGTCTATTAAAATCCTCTCATCCCTAATCCTCTTTTTAAAGGCCCACTTTGCAACTACTTGCTTGATTATTTTAAAATTTTCTTCAAATCAACATATTCCCTAATCCATGGGACAAAAGGTGTACATTGATTCTTTACCATATGAATCAAAACCTTCATCCTCAAACCATAGAGAATTGTATTTGAAAGAACTGAGTGGATTTTTCTCCAAGCTAGCCACTTTCAAAGAAATTGGGAAGTGGTCAGAGTCCCCTGTCAATCCAATCCATTGTCTTAACCTCATGTTATCATTGAGAAACCCTTCAAAGATAAATATTATGTCCAACCTATTAGATATGCTATCAACGCATGTTATCTTATTCCTCTAGGTTGGTCTTATCTTGATAGGATCAACATCAAACAACCCACAATCCTCCAATTTAGTCACAAAATACTCTAAAAGTGGAACTACTTGAGTTGATTCCCCCCAAATTTTAGAGTTTCCAATAGAAAATTTTAGGTCCCCTCCTACCATAATAAATCGATTCCCTATGAAAATCGAATAAAAAAACTTGTTCTAAAAAGAGACTTTGTCAGTGTAAGGACCATAAAGGTTCAAGACTATGAGATTGTTTCCTAGTTCCAAGGAATAGAGTGACAATCCAAGCCCTAAGTCAATAGACCAAGGAATAGAGTGGCAATCCAAGCCCTAAGTCAATAGACCAAGAGTGTGCATAATTTAAAACCCTTGTCTTCCAACTAGATATTAAACTGCCTAACCTACCTTTTGCATCAAAAATATGAACTCCCATCCAAAGAAAATCTTAATTAACTCAAAACAAAATTTGTTACCATCTCCCATCGTTTCTTGAAGAAGTAGAATATCAAAATTATTAGACTCCATAATTATTTTTAGGGCAAGTTTTTTCCCAGGGCTGCACAAACCCCTACAATTGAAAGATGAGTAGATCATTAAGGACCAACCCCATGGTTTTTACTTTCTCTAAGTACCTCATCAATGGATAGTTTCCTACCAAATTGTATATCTAGATTTTCCCTTACCTTTGCTAGAAAGATATGTGATTTCCTACCTCTCTCACCACCTGTTAACCCTCTAATATCAATAAGAGCAAAACAACATGTTATCCCCATTTTGTGGATAACTAAGGAGATTATGTCTCAAGGCCCTCAGGTTGTAGATATGGAGTGTCGAGAAGACTACATGGCCAACAATACCCTTATGCACAGTTGGAAACCCCTCTCACCACCACAGATGGTCACATATTTCCAGATGGAATATACCACATCAATTGGCTTCCGGAAGGCAGTGGGCCTTGATCCATGAGGTACAAGTCAGTATTATGGTGAGAATAATTTCAATATTTAATCCATTTGAGTATGTTGTATCTTAGATTTCTCTAGATTTCATGATATATGCTTGGACATTATGCATTTTTCCCTGCTTCACCTTGATGGTTGACATTGTGCCATAGTAAGTGGTCTTCCTTGGGGATGAGTTTGTTACTAGGAACTCCCTTGAAGAGCCATTGTATTGTTCTTGATCATACTTACCACTTTCCATCATTGTTCCCCTCCATTTCCTTATATCTTGGTATTTTAGGGTGTATTGACCCAAGAAGGGGTCGTCCCTAATTCTATGGGAAGAAGGGGTTGAACGCCCAAAGGGATTGATGTTGGGTAAAATATAAGATTCTTGTATGAACCTTCTAGATGCTTCACCCAGGGATCACCCAAGAAAGCAGTGAAATGGTTATCTTTGAGTAAAAGGGACCCACAATATGATAAAGAATGCTTAAAGGGTTAGTTTAAGGATAGGAGGTCTCATCACGAACCAACCTATCACGTCCATGAATATCTAGTGGTATGACATTGCCATAATTTGGTCACCAAACCAAGGTAATGGCTCTCAGTTGCATGGCTGAGAGAAATGGGGTCTCATCACGAGCCAACCTTCTCATTTCCACTAGGTGTTTGTGGGTAACATTGTCATTATCTGGACACCATGCCAGGGTAGTGACCTTCAACCTTTCCTTTAAATTATGAAAGAATAAAGGATGGAAAATAAAGGGCTTGGAAAAAGTGCATTGCAGACAAAGGTACCACACACCCTCTACAAAGGCACCCATGAATGAGACACTACGACCCCTTGTATGCATTGATCCCTATGCCCATTGAGTATTGACCCCAACCACTTCACCCACTTTACATGGCTTAGAGAAGGATCTCTTGGAAACTCTCCT
>SNQJ01S0009272.1:37650-52674 GCA_010110895.2 Picea sitchensis | reverse complement strand
AAACAGGTTTTGTAAATCACCTTATTTTTATATAAGTTGGAGAAAATTTTCTTCGGGAAAAAAGGGTAGGATCTTGTTGTTGTTAAACTAGTGTGACTAGTCAGATGATAGTGGTGGTTATGTTGTTGTTTAGTAGGTAGAGCAAAGAAGCCACATTGAGGACGAATAATGTCGAGCATTCTCAAAAGTTAAAGAAAAGTTGAGACACTCCTTGGGGTAGAAAGATATGCAAAGAAGTGTGATCTTATGCCACAATTGAGAAAAAAAAGTTGAAACTCTCATTGGGGTAGAAACATTTGCAAGGAAGTATAATATGTTATAACACGAAGAGGTGTGGTGAGTTGGATAAATAGATGCCCTCGCATACAAAAAAATGCACTCATGATTGACTCAACTTGATCTAACAATGGCTTGTTATCATAAGACCATAACATAGGAGAATGTGGCAACACCTACCCAAGAACTAATCGTTTGATCTCACAAGCATCAAATGGAGCTATTCCGATGTAGACATGGGTTGAAGTCATTGTTATTCCCTTTGAACATATTCATGACTTCAACAAATGAGCACTAAGTCATACCGACTACAAAATGGAGCGTGTTATGATGTCAATGAGAAAAACAAAACCTATGTATTAAGTTGGCATTTATCAAATGAATCCATGGAATGCACAACAACTATACTTCTTACAAAATTCCATGTAAGATTATATTATAATGTTAAATTTTAACTCAAAAATCCATTTAAAATATGTTGTTATTTATCTGCTTGAACTTAGCTGGATTTTAAATGTGTACTAATCTTGTAATATGTTGACATTAAAAAATTGACATGTCAACACCATTTCTTGTTTGTATCAATTGGTTGTGGAGTCCCCTCCCATGCACTCTCAACCATGGGACAAGGAGCCACTAATAATTGATTTAAAATTCTAGGCCATTGCTCGCTCTCGCTTCCAAGTGAGGCCCAAAATGATTCAAATACATGCATGAGTGCAATAAGGAAAACTATGTAGCAGAATAATTCAAAAAATGTTAACTAGGATTCATGGCATCCATGCCCATATTCAAAATCAAGCATATTCACACACATAGCATGCATAACACATACATTTCCATGATAGAAAATAGAGTTAGATTGCATAAATACAAATAGAGATATAACTCTTATCTTTTAATAGAAGATAATCCAAGAATTGGGTATGCACATGACTAATTTTCCACCCAATTGTAGGCATCTAGTGCAAGTGCCACCCCCAGACTAGGCTATGAGGTCACAGGGAAAAAGAAACAAACTATTTTAGTTCACTCGACCCAACTCATTTGTTATCATGGCCTAATCAACCTACTCACTACAAAGCACTCTACGTATCTCAAACAACCATAAATCAATTGTGGTACTCTATTCCATTTCCCTATGCAACACAAGGAATATCTTCCCTTTCTCTTCTCAGTTGTGCCTTGGGGATCTTCTTCTTTTCTAGTGCTCTTCAATGTAGGTAGAAAGAACTCAATCGATTGATTTCCTTTTAGTAGGAGTAACATAGGAGTATTATCCTTGACTTTCAAGCAACCAATGAGTAACATGTTCAATGAGTGAAGGATCCCTAACTTTCCCAACCCCTATTCTCGCCTGCAACCTCTATCTCTCATCCCAGGTCTACAAATCATTCTTCTACAATGTTGATTTGATCACTTTTAGATTTGGAGAATGGTTGGATATAAAGAACACAACATCAAAACACTTGTGGGGGAACCAACAACCCTTGATTGTCCAAATGAATGACAATCACAGTGTAGTGGGAATAATGGAATATTTTCCCCTTTGGTAGGAGAATGATGTACTCTTACATTTCACCCATAATGATTGTACTTAACCCATGCTCCAATGACTATGTGAGGTAGACTTTCTCACCAACCTCCACCTGCCTTCATTATTGGCTCCTCGAGTTAAAAGAGGCAAATGGCTCCAATTAGGGCACATGATGGAAAAGAGAATAGTTCCTAGGTTGACACTTGGCAATAGAGGAACACCCAACACATAGGCCCCCTTTCCTGTTCACCTGTTGTGGAATCATATCCCCTATCGTTCTCTCTACATCCAGCTTGGACCATTGTATATTATATTCCAACATTAAAATTTACATAGTTTTGTGTACATAGTGATAGCTCTATCACATTGTGTATAGAAGCTATATTTAAAATGTCTACATGCCTAGCCATTCACTAGTCAAGCCTTGTTTATGAGCTCCATAATAGGAATCCATACAAGTGTATTTACATCATTTACACGTGAGGTCATTTATTCAAGATCGAATGACCTGACTCTCATCTTTTTAACCACTTGTTTACAATTTGCACATACTCTGATCCAATACATCCCAAGGGTCAAAATCATGGTATTACATTGATTTTTTTGATAAGATGACATTATTCCATGTTCTAGGCATGGGCTTTTACATGCCAACACTATTTCTTGTTGTATTACTAACCTACTAATTTTAAATATGAAGGCCATTGGAAACATGTTGGAGCAATTTCTTCCTGCAGTGTTAACTTGCTAATTTTAAATGTGAATGCTATTGGTCATATGACAACGTTTTTTTTTTATATATTATTGTTAACTTGTCACTTATAAATGTGAATGCACATATATGTCAACATTATTTTAGCACTTAGATCTAACATGTTCTTGTATGCTTTTCAACAATGGTGTTCTTACTATTAGCACTCTGCAAATCTATTCGGTTGATAAACAGACGACAGAGGCAACTATTTCAACCAACTTTGAGACCCGAAACTAGCCTTTTGGACCTGGAGAGGGCTCTCTCGGGAGACTTTGTCTCGATACAGAATATGGATTTAAATGGTCGGCTATATTTAACACTGTTAGATACTAAGTTTTGGTTCTATTGGCGCAAGAAAGTAAGACTTTGGGCTATGGAGTCGAATTTAAGGAACGGATGGAAACAAATGACTTAGTGACTAAACTTGAGAGGATAAAGGCTAAGCAAGTAACAATTTTCAGTTCAAAATCGTTGTGTGTGGCGGGGAGAAAACATAGGAAGCAACTCAGAGCACAGTTGAGGATGAATTCAGAGTTAACATTAGAGGAAATACGTTTTGTCTAAAAGGCGCAAACAAGGAGCGTTGCGCAACGAATCCACAGGTTCAAAATTTCATTCTGATTTAGATAGAAAAAGATATGAATAAATAAAACAAGAAGTACGTACACAAAGAAAGGAAACAATACATCCAACTGCTACAATTAGAATATTTTCATCAAAGCTTTAGGACTTTTCCATTAAATTTCGATCGAGCTCAAACTATATTCAATAGACATTGTCTATACTAATTTTTCCAACCAACCTAGCTTACATCTAAAAGATCAAATATATAGACGAGGGCATCACTTGGGCTACCCTTCTCTTCTAACTAATATCTCTAAAAACTAGGAAATTGATTGTTCTGCGTTAAAGGACTCTTTGCATGATGTTTTTCCAAAAATAGACAACAAATACATCTGGCTACATCATGACTGCTTATATTATGCCACGGGGATTTGGTTATCGACTAGGTCTCGTCATGAGAGGGTGATGTGTCAATGCTTTTCTTCGATCAGGTATTTGAGGGACAAGTGTTTGTCAAAGTCATGTTATCTACTGTAACGACTTTGGTTTCTATCGCGTGCTCATTTGTTGGGGGAATGTGCGCGGAAGGTGGTTGTTGACTGTCATGGTCGTTATCAAAACGACAAAACGTTTTAGGGCAATGCCTCCTTCAAAACTGTCAATATTTGCTCTATGTTTGAGGATACGAGAACAAACTCGGTTAATCTTGTTTCTTCTATGTGCTGGCGAGAGCTGCGCGAGCTTTCTCCTCGGTCGCTTCACATTCTATGAAATGATTTGCATACCTATCTTCTGACAACCTATGTGTTTCACGCAGTTGTACGATTGTATCTTGTGCCTCTATGAGTTGTCTCTTGAGCCATGTCACGTTTCCTTCGTGGCCTTGCGTTGCTGACACCTCAAGGGTCTTTGTCGATAGTTGTTGTCTCAGCTCCTTGTTTTCCTGGTAAAGTTCGATGATAGTTAGTTTCGCCTGTTTCAGCTATTGAGATGACTCTTGAACATTAGTACCCGCGACATCCATCCTCCTTGTTTTGCTCCTACTTTCTCGGCTTGTACCTTCAACATGTTCCAGACGAATAGCGCGCATAAGTAATTCTTCGACAACCGATCTTGTGTGCAGATCGTTTGGGACTCAGGTTTCCCCAGCTTCCTTGTTCTTCCTTGGCCTGCCCCTTCTCCGAGGTATCTAATGTTGGGAAGACATGTCTTCTATTGTCCTTCCTTCCTGCTCAGGTCCTTGCCCTCTGAGTTCCACGCGGTGTGATATCATTGTTTCCACAAGTAAAGGGAAAACTCCCTTTGGATCCTTGGGGATGCTTGTTGTGAGTGAGAATGAATCCCAATCGCTTTGGGAATCAGGCCTAGCGATTATGCTACTTCGCGCGCCCTTTCTTATTTTTTGGGAGATCGCCATGGCATGACCGGTATTTATCCTGTGCGTGGTGGATCCAACAAATGCACAAGGCGGAAAATTCGATCAACCTGGGCTTGAGAGAAAAAATACAAACAGTGCGTGGACCAGGTTTCACAAATAAAATGGGTGCAAAACATCTGAAATTTATAATAGATTTTGCATAAGGAGGAATCATGCCAAAGAACATTGAATTCATGGCGACTATATGTTTCGAATCGAATTGCAGATTTTCCATAGCACATCCCTGCGTGTAAAGTACAGGTGATAAGGGTTGCATGTCATACATGATACGAACACCGCAATTTTTTCATTCCCTCGGCCTTCATAATGAGCTGATAATAGTTACTGCACTTGCTAATGCGACTTCCATTAACTACTTGACTCGACCTGGGGCACGTAGAGACTACCTTTTAACAAGACCTGACTCTCTGGGAACAACATACCCGTACCATTTACGCATGTTTCGACTCTGACATCCCTTCCCGTTTCCAAGGGCCAATCGGCCATTTGCCAACTTCGACCCTTTCATTGTTACGTACATGACTTCACATGTTTTGACACATGGGTCATAACTCGATTAAAACCAACTCTAATTGAAAGGGAAAATGGCAGCGCTAATAGATGGCTCCAATGGGGATGCTATCCTCCCCGCGAGGTAGCAAAGAACAATAGACGAGGTGCCTGACCATTGTGCCTTATTTCGACTCTTCGACACTGAAATATGAAAGACAAAACACAACCTAAACCTATCGATGCAGCTTCTAAAATATTCAGCATAAACTCAGGGCCTTCACTTCAGGCTTCAATTTTCTGCTGACATACTGACTCGACACAAAATTAAAACGACTATTTACAATGACATATGACTTAAACAAATTTTATTCCATCAGATAATGTTTGAGGAACCTGTCGTTTACAGGCCCCCAACCAAGGCATTTTCCATTTGATCCTTCTAGAAAATAAGTGTTGATCCCACAATACGCGCTGACTCTGAATGGACCCGTCCAAACGTGGCCAAATTTTTTGTGCTTTCCTTTATCTTCACTCCTCGTGTCACATCTCAGCACCAACTCCCCTACCTAAAATTCCTCCTACTTAGAACGCTTGTCGAAGGTTCTCTTCATCCTCTTCTGGTGGAGTTGTGATTGATTGTATACCTGTTCGCTCATCTGTTGTGTGTGAATCCACTGTTTTATTCTCGTCTACGTGTCATTTGGCTCAACCTCCTGCTCCTGCAGCAACTTTCTGACGGGAAACCCCAGTGTGGTAGGGAAAATTGCGTCTGCGCTGTATACAATCTGAAAATGCGACGTTGAGATGGACTTCTTGGTGGTAACCCAGTCTGCCTACAATGCATAGATAAGCTTTTTATGCCAAGCTTTCTTATTGTCTTGCATGAGTCTTTTGATGATCCTGGTTAGGATTTTATTTGAGGATTTTGCTAACCCGCTTCCTTGTGGGTAGTACGTCGTAGAATGCCTCAGGGTTATATTGTAGTCATGACAAAACTTTTCCATCCTCCTGAAATTGAATGTGGTTGCGTTGTCTGTTGTGATCTTGACGGGGCATCCAAATCTCGACAAGATGTTTGTCTCTGGAAATTGGTGATGACTACGGTGGTAGCTTGCTTCGTGGGGATCGCTTCTATCCATTTCATGAAGTAGTTAGTGGTCGTGAGTATCCATTTGTGTTGTGCCGAGGATGGCGGATTTATTTCCCCTATGAAATCCAAACCCCATTGCATGAAAGGTGTTTCGATTGAGATCGAGTTTAGTGGCAAGGGTTGCAACTTTCTTCTCCCGTTGAAAATATGACATTTGTGGCAGTTGGAGACTTCTTTTTATACGTCTGCGAATATTGTAGGCCAATAGTAACCCGCCCTCAAGATTTTGTGCGCGATGGTTTTCCATTAGTGGTTCCCTTTGCAATCACCTTTGTGAAATTCTTCTATGGCTCGCTTCACATCATTTTCCAGCAAAAAACTCAACAACATTCCCCCAGGATCTTTCCAGTAGAGTGATTTATCAAGATGCAGAACTTAACCTCTTTAAGCTTTAGAAATCTGGCCTTGGTCTTACTTACACCCAGAGAGGCCTGAAGATTCTTCAACACATAGATGATGTCTGCATACCACCGCGAATCGACGAACTTCTGAGACACCTGCACAATTTCTTCTTCTCGAGGACTCTTTGACAGATCGACAATGAAATTGATTCCCACAGTGTCACAGTTTGACTACGCCATTAGCTTCACGAGGCCTTGAACCTTAATTAGTTTTGTAGGCTTAATCTCCAAGTCATATTCCAGCATGGCCACTATCCACTTTCCTCTCCTCCCTTCAGGATCGAGTTGAGTCAAGATATCCTTAACTGAGTTGTTGGGCACATAGGCAATAACGTGGGAGTGCAATATGTACGTCCTTAACTCCTTTAGGGATTTTACTAAGGCATATGCTTTTTTTTCCATAATGTCGTACCTTAGTGGAGCATCCCTCAACGTCCTGTTGAAATAGGCTATAGGTTTCTCAAAGTTTTGCTCGCCTTTCTATAACAACACGCCGACAATCGTATGCTCTGAGGCGAATGAAAATAGGATGAAATATTTCATGAAGTCTGGACTAGCTAGCACAAAAGCTCTAGTCAATGCCACCTTGATGTCTTCAAAATATTTCTTGGCTTCCAGGTTCCACTTCATCTCATTCCCCTTTCTGAGCATACAGGTGATATGCTTTATAATCTCTTCCAGGTTCGGGATGAATCTTCTCAAGAAGTTTACTTTTTCCAGGAAGGATTGCACTTCCTTCTTACTGTGCGGAGTGTCGATTTTTATGATTCCTTCAAACCTACTGGGGTCTATCTTAATGACCTCTTTCAAGATAATGTGCCCCAACAACTTCCCTTCTTCCATCTCGAAATGTGATTTCTTTGGATTTAGCGATATGTTGAACTTCCTGCACTTTTGGAAAACTCTTTTCAGGGGCCCGAGGTGTTGTTTATCGAAGTCATAGTATATTGTGATGTCATCCAGATATATCACAATAAACTTGTCCTTTTCGTCAACAAACACGATGTTTATTTCCCTCTGGAAGGTATCTCCCATGTTCATCAGGCCGAAAGGCATCTTGGCATACATGAACGTCCCCCACGGCATTGTAAAGGTCATCTTTTCCCTGTCGTCCGGGTGTACCATGATCTAGTTATAACCCGAAAATCCATCTAGCATGGACATCTTCTGGGACCCCACCACCTTTTATAGGATATAGTCCATTTTAGGGAGAGGGTAGTGATCCTCGAGGGACACTTTGTTTAAGTTTCGGAAGTCCACACATAGTCTTATTTCACCACTTTTCTTTCTTACGAGCACCAAATTGGCTACCCATTTCGAAAACCGTAAAGAAACGATAATCTTAGCTTCAAAGAGTTTCTTTACCTCTTTTTCAATCAACGACAGTAGGATGGGATTTATCCCTCTCAACTTTTGTTTGAAAGGCTTCTGGTCTTCTTTGAGAGGGATAACATACTGGATCATTTTAGTGTCATACACCTTCAAATCATCATAGCTCCATGTGAAAACGTCGGGGAAGTCCTTCATGAGCTTGATGTAGTCTTACTTGATCTCCGGACTGAGAGTTTTCGATAATTTGATTATTTTCGGGTTCTCCTCAGTCCCAATGATCCATTTGGGATGATGTTATTTTTTAGTTGTACTATGTCCCTTCCCGTTATATGGTTTTGGAAAGGGTCGTCATTACTGCGCGCATCCGCGCTCCCATCTTCGTCGCAACAACATTCATCGTCAATGTTTGTATTAACGAACTCGTCACTCATTTGGAAAAAACTCTCCACCTGTTTGTCGTCTTCAAACACCTGCCAGTATTTGATATTATCAGGCACTATCGGTCTGTGCTTGACTTTGATTTCATATTTTTTGTTGGGGAAGATGGGGATTTTGAAAACCGAGGCTGAGGTGGTCACTGCATAAATGATATGATTTTTCCCCCTCGGGACAACTGACAGATTATACTTCGAGAACTCCTCGAGGAGGTCCAACACCAAGTTTTTGTAATCTCTCAACCTGGGTTGTTTTTCCTGATATATTCCTTTCACTTGGTTTATAATCAGCTCGGAGTCTCTGTGCACTATTATCTTCTCCGCGCCTAATTCCTTTAAAACCTTTAGGCCCAAAATCAACGCCTCATACTCGACCATGTTGTTTGTACAATCAAAAGCAAGTTTGTACGAGCATAGATTTGAGCCCACTTTGGGGGCTGGTTTATCCATACGTCGGCCCCAACCCCTTGTTTGTTGACCGCGTCGTCGAAACTCATGCTCCATATCTCATTCTCCGCACGGTTTCTCGGATCGGGGCACTCGGTTGCTCTTCGCGTGGCTTCATCATCGACGATCATAATGGTTTTTGTTTCATCCTCTTCAAAACTGAGGTCATTGTAGAATATGGAGGAACCCACCTCAGTGTCGATTGAATAGATGGGATGGTTATTTGGTTGTGTCTTACTGCTTACCATATATTTCAGAAGCATTTCTCTGTATAACCGCCTATCTTGGCCAAAAATGGGAATGGTGGTGTATGGCATGTCCATTTGCAAAGTCCCCTTTAACTTCACAGCCCACGACCTAGATAGAAACATGCCAAACTTTGGGGGTATGTCCGCCACGACCACATCCATAACCATGTTCTTCGAAGGAATTTGGGCCAACGACACAACTAAGTCCTTGATGAGACCCAAGCACTTGAATTTCCTTGAATCAAAAGAAAAAAAGGTCCTTATAGGGCCTGGTGATGTCCAAACCCAACTTGTCCATGATTACCTTTGGCATGAGGTTATGCGACTTGCCGAAATCCAACATGGTGTTATGCATAGTCATGTCATGGAATTTCAAAATGACATAGAACGGGGGAACATCCTCGGTATCACTTGTCTCCTCAACGGGCAAAGGAAATAGAATAGGAGGGTGATCGTCTTGGACGTTCAAAGTATCGGGAGTCCCTCCCATTTTTCTCATTTTAATGATCTTCTCTCGATACTCACCCTTTCTTATAATTTCGTTGAACGAGATAGAGATTTTGATTTTAGCAATTTCATGCTCGAAGTTAAAAGGGGGAAAAACTTTTTCCACCTCTTTTCCACATGCTTCCCTTCCTGTTTCCAGCGCTTTCCTCGGGGCCTCCTCCTTTGAATTCATCTCTACTTCATCTCTATGCCTCCTAGTTGCCACCTGCCATCTCCGTAGAAACAAATTGGGGATGTCTCATGTATTACTCCTTTCTTGCAGGGTTGATGTTTCCCAACCTGGTAGATATTTTTCTTTAAAATCACCATTGTATGCAATACTTAATCACTCTTAATCTTATCTATTTAGATGCATTACACGTTGGATTCCTATACAATAAATTTTGTAAGATGACAACTTCCACCACCTAGACCATACTTACATTGACTAAAATGTTGCATGGATGGCGTTAACTACTGCCCATGCATGCATGTTAAAAACTGGCATACAATTTATTCATTATACTTTGGTCGAATTATAAACCAATTAAAGTTTACAACTCACCTAAGTTCAGTTCTCAACACCATATTTAAACCTTGCACTTTCTATACATTTATAATGCACAAACTACAACACCCATATATCATCTTTATATTATTATTTTAAACTTGGGCAATGGATATACTTGGCTCATAAAATCCATACTATTATTTTGTTCAAATTTTATTGTTTATTACTCAAATTGTAATTAAGGCTAAGGGCATTTCATCTAGAGGTTTTAAAGACACAAGCTTGAATTTAAGCTCACTTGGCCACACTTCTTTGTTAAAGAGAAATGTTACATTTTGGAGGTACATAACCCACCCTATAATAACAATAACATCCACAATGGAAATGGTCATGATAATGCTTCCTAATTGTGTATCTCCATGCCTCCTAGTCACCATCCACTATATCTACAGTTATAAGTCACAAATGCCTAATGTATGACTCATTTCTTTTAGGAAAAATGTTTCATAGCCTTCCATCCCCTCTAGGTAGGTATTTTTCTTTATAAACACCACGCATAATATGTGATACTCAAACACTCTTCCTCTCATTGATTTACATAGTGTTGGCTTCATGATATGTCCCTAAGGGAGTATATATGGGGTAAATGTGTTGGAAACATAATTGATTAATGGTTAATCGTAATATGAAATGTCACATGATGTGAATTGTCATCGAGAGTCTAAGAGACCTTGGACGATGAATTCAAAGGTCATCCAAAATGTGTATATATGTGTATCATATGAATTATTAAATGCATCCACATTTATGTGAGCATTCATGTTTATCTATTTTGTGTGTCCAACAATAGTATCCAGCTCTATAGTTCTTAGGGCATGAAGAAAGTTGTAAGTTGTGGTAGTTTTTCATCTCCTTATGTGTCCAAGAGTGGTATCGAGCTCTATAGTTCTTAGGGCCCAATGAAAGTTGTAAGTTGTGGTAGTTTTTCATCTCCTTGTGTGTCCAACAGTGGTATCGAGGTCTATAGTTCTTAGGGCCTGAAGAAAGTTGTAAGTTGCGGTAGTTTTTTATCTCTCAGTCTATCCATTTGCATGTAGAAGTGTGTAGAAATGCCTCACCTGCTAGGGTTTCTTCTATATGCGTTCTAATATCTACATGAAAACTCTAGCACATAGAATCCTCAACACAAACCAAGTTTTTAACTCCAAGTTTCAATATCAAGTGCGAAAATGCCTCTCTTCTTACATAACCGTTCACAGGTCTGTATTCTTTGTGGTATTGCATTATTCTTCCATGCAATTGTTAGGGTTTCCCTAGCTCTCGAAAGTCCTCTCCCTCGGGCTTGCCATCTCTGTTATCTGGCTATTCTTTGTGCCCATTTGTGCCCCTACGAAGTCTGGCATCATTCATGTGAAAAATTGTCCATCCCTTCGCTTCGTTGGCATCACACCCGCTACTCTCAAGCAAACCCTAACGACATCACCGCAAATTTGCACCCATATCATCATTGGTTTCTATAGTTTTCAGAGTTCCATTGCAAGTGAAATATAAACAGTGAGTATCGTCCCAACAAGCATGAATTTTTTCATATCTGTGGATTTCTAGAGCACATGCAATGGAAGTGCAAGACCAGAATTTTGATTAGGTATATATAGAACATTGGAACGACAAGTCCCAAGACGAGGACGTATACACACGTCGTGGCTAGATTGAATCGATTTCTCTGTTGCAATAAATCCAACCTGCAAAAGTTCTCTCTATTTTGTGTGCCTTTCGTGTTAGAAAAATAGGACCATGGAGCAATAAAATAAAACAAATGCGGAAACAAAACACAAAATATACACAATACAATAGAGACACAGATTTGCGTGGTTCACCCAGTGTGGGCTACGTCGACCAGAGAAATTCCCAGGTCCTTCCTTTATTATTATCCAACATATGAAGGGATACAACCTACAACAAACCCGATGTAACTTCCTCTTCTTTCTCTCACAGTCTCCTATCTCAGAATACAATATTCACCATCAACTATAGCCGCAATACATTTCCCTCATAAAAGAGGGTTGCCTTCTAGGGAAAAAAACCTAACATAATCTCTACCATTAGATCTGCGACCTTATAATGAACGGTCCAGATTTACAATGAAATTACATATACATTTACAAGGCAATTTTTGCTTCGGGGGCTTTGCCCCCGAACCCCCGCTGGGGGCCCGCTTGCCCCCGGACCCCGCAGAGGGGGTACCCCCCCTCTGAACTCCCCCGCATGGAAGAGTGTACATACTTCTGGGGTGTAAATATTTCATGGGGTATAAACACGACTGAAAGCAAAGACCTCTGAATCAAGAAGATAATCAGGCTCCACAACCAACAAGGAGTACTATTTGACTCTGCCTGGAAGATTCGTTTTTGTTGAATGTCTCAGGAGAATATATAGCCAAGGAACTATGGGATAAGTTGGGGAATTTTTATCAATCAAAGTCCCTGGTAAACAAGTTTTTTCTTCAGAAGAAGTTGTATCATCGTAGGATGGAAGATGGAGATTCTGTGACAGAACATCTAAATGCCTTTAATAATCTAGTAAGTCATCTTGTCTCTATTAATATTATGATTGCAGAAGAAGATAAGTGTATTACTTTGTTATGTTCTTTGCCAGGCTCTTAGGATAATCTGGTTGTAGCAATTGGTAGTACCACTCAATCTACATTGAAGTATGAGGATGTAGTTTCATCCTTGTTATCTGAAGATATGAGGCGGAAAAGCATGGATAGTCATAGCATAGATGCTTTACTTATAAGAGGTAGTCCCCAAGATAGGAATCCCAGTAAGCCTTCAGGGGGGGATATCTAAATCTACGGGTAGATCTAAGTCTATAGGAAAATCTTTGAGGAAATGTTGGAAGTGTGGTAGAAGAGATAATTATAAGAAAGATTGCAAGTCTAAGAAGGTTGATAAACCAAAGGGATCTGATAGTACCTCTTCCACAGAGGTGAAAACCTCCACTAAAGAAGGAGGTGATGTTTACCTGGCATCTACAGCTACACATGCGGATCGTGATGTATGGTTGATCGAATCAGGTGCGTCATACCATATGACTCCTCACAAGGAGTGGTTCTCTAAATATGAAAAATACGATGGTGGTGATGTATTCCTAGGAGATGTCTCAACAACCAAAATATTAGGACGTGGAAGGGTTAAGTTGTTGCTAAAAGATGGAATGATTAGAACTCTCCCTAGGGTTCTGCACATTCCAAAACTATCCAGGAGCCTAATATTTGTAAGAAAGTTTTATGATGCAGGAGTGAAAACTATATTTGAAAATAACACTTGCAAGATGGTACAAAGAGAAATGGTGTTGATGAGGGGAGTTCGGTGTGGAACTATGATCAGGGGATCAAATTTTTCTCAATTTTCAAAGTGCTCGGAATGCGACGAAAATAGTTTCATTGCGTCTGTCTCGTCTTCCTGATTCCGGTGGTATATTTACTTTCTCAAATGGAGTCCGTATGGAGAAGATATCACGATCTGTTCGTCAAGCCAAATAGGTAAAATTTTGGATGTTGACTGTACCTGTCCATACAGTCCGTACGATGACGTGGCAGGGCCGTACAGGCCATATGGTGGTGACATGGCAGCTGTGGATTGGTCGATTGCTGACGAGTACGGTGTTGACACGTGTCATTGGGTGGCCAATAATAGGAGGACACGTGGCCCAATCCAAGGGCGCCAGGTGTCGCTCACTGGTTGGCTAAGGAGTCTATGTATAAAATGTTGGAGGCCATGGGGTTCAACCCCCGGACCTCTCCTCCACATAATGACTTTTCAATTTCCGCTAACCATTATGCCGACCCTTGTTCCTTGTTTTATATACCAACGTGCATATATTTAATGTGGTGTGTTGTTGTAATTGGAAAGGGGCACGGGCTGGGGCCTAGCCCCAACCCGTGGTTCCATTGTAAACATATGTGACCATGCCATAGTGCTAAACCCAAAGCCCGTGCAATGTTAAAACATATGTACTGTGTGCGCGGGAAAATTTACACGGACATAACCCACGGTCCTTTGATATATGTGGCCATAACATATGTGTTATATGCACGATTGTAACGGTTGGCGTATAGCCTTTGGTCGCGGGGGTTTGTATATATTTTCCATATGACCCTAATCCGGGCGCGTGGGAGGTTATGCCCGTTACAACGAATTTAACCACCTTTCAGCTAAGCCCGAGGTCATGTGCGCCATATGCCCAGGTGCCGAGGCGGTTAGGGGCTGGCGCGCCCTTAACCATCCTACGGTTTGTACCGGTGCGCGGTTGCATACGGGACTGATTTTTTACGCTTTAAAGAGCGTGTGAGCCAGGTTCACTGAAGGAGGGTGTGAATTGTAGAACCAGAGACAACAAGCTTGGAGAAGGAGACTTCCAGGAGGCCTAACTTTCTCATTTTTTGACTGTTTCAAGTGCCGAAAGAGCCCAGACAGGGGTTTTGGGACGCTGGGAAGCCATTGGAGCAGTCGGTTTGTTAGTTTGAGCATTGTAAGGCATGTTTTTGAGAAATTTTTGAGCAATTAATAATAATGATCCATTGGAAGCTAGACCAAGAGATGTAGCCCATAAGAGGGGTGAACTCCTTTATTAATTGTTGTGCACGTGTGTTTATGTTCAATGTTTATGCTGCTGTCTATGTGTATTTTTCATAAGTAATCCTTAATTTATTTGTTGCAAATTGATCATGTTGCTTTAAACACATAACATTTCACTTGCAATAAGTATTCAAGTTTTTCAAGTCTTCTTCAAATTTTAGATCAAGTTGGTATCAAAGAACTGGTTTTGAAGACTTTATTGTTTGCAAGTTTTGTTTCTGATGCTCACAAGGTTGAAACTCACAAGAGGAGAAGGTCAACTTGTGGAGCCAAGTTCTTATCCGACAAGGAGGAAGCAGTTTCATTCACCGCAA
>SNQJ01S0009272.1:12917-26753 GCA_010110895.2 Picea sitchensis | reverse complement strand
TGATAAGTGATTGGGATCCATGTAGATTTGTGGAATTTCTATTCTAGAATAATTGCGTTGACAGTTAGTTGTGCTTGGATAATCGATATTGGTAGTAGATTCTCTATCCTTGATGAACTTTGTCATTCTCTCAATCCCTTCTTTTATTCCTGTGTCGATTTTTTTATGTTCAATCTGTTATCAACTTATTTATTTCCCATGATACATTGGTGGCGATAACATTTTCTATACTCCTTGTTAATTCTTCTTTTAGCTAGGTATTTTTATTTTTAATTTATTCTCATAAATCTGTTTCAATTGTAGATAATGTTGAGTTTATTTTTTTGAGTGCCATGGAATCCTGATCATGGTCTTTTTCTATTTTCTCTAATCAGGTCTTTATCTATGACATTTTCCTTGTTGGTGGGGGAGGGGGGTTTCTTGACCCAATTTTAACTAATGTAAATTCTTTTTTATTGGTTCAGTAAAATAAATTTTCACCTAGTCAGTAAAACAATTTTTCACCTAGTCGGTAAAAAAAATCATGGAACTGTAAAAAAAATATTACAAATTTGTTTTAACAAATACCATTCACCAAAACCATGGGCTCTGTCACGAGCTTTGATACCAAATGAAGCACATGCTTCTTAATATTTACTCAATGATATGAGAAACCATATATACAATTTGTAAATTGAATTACTGATATGAGATATAAGATGCCTTTTACATTAAGGGGGATCAGTTATAAATATAGTCGAAGCACCCTTTTACAAATAGTCATGAATTATAGTCGCGATTTTTACTTTATTTTTAAATTATTTATTCTTATTATTATTTTCTAACTTAATATTATATTTATTATATCATTTATTATGCTTTATGTTTTATGTTTATAGCACATGGGCCATTCCCTAGATTTCCTAACCATCCATGTCGACCTTCCCGATTGTCAAGTTGTTCTCGGTACTACCAGTATCTTTGTTCTTTACTCATGCCAATGAAGAAGGTCCACATCAACTTTTCACTAACAGGTCATCTCTTATTGACTACGACACATTGCTTTGATAATTTTCCCTAGAGTTAGAATAACCCTAGGCCTACTTTCATCATTGGTATGTTACCATGTGATCAACATATGACACTCATCATTGGACACTTACTGAGTGGTTTCCCATGTGTTCGACATCAATGCCTCTATTCACATATTGGGATTCATGTTGTACCTTTGTTTCCATTTCATTATTGGTGGAATTCCATGCCTCTATCAACAAGTTTCATTATTGGTTGTCGCTTAGAGGGTTTCTTCTGCGTGCTATTCCATTTAGTGCATGTAAGAGATGTACTCAATGGTGCGTTCTTTCATATTTCTTTAGAGACCTTAAAATCATTCTCCTTGTGTTCACTTGTGTTGGTTGATGGGGGATGCATTAATGCCCTCCTTCCAATGGATCTCTTCTCATTAACTTCACATAATTTTCTCTGGGAGCGAGATATAGAGACTTTATAGTACCTTGGGGATTGAAGTAATCAGTGGCATGATTGATCACTATTAACAGTGGGAATACATCAATGTACCTTGATTGAGGAAACTTAAATGGAATTTATGACTATTCACCTTCCATCCTACTCTCTATAAAAGGAGAGGAAGGATACCTGAATAAGGGAGGAGAAAGAGAGTAGGTATGCTTGTGTTGTGCACTTGAATATTGGTCTCATGTTGTTTTAATCCATCAAGTAGCCTAATAGAAGCTTGTTACGATAGGATGGATTACAACAAAGGTTAAGAATTAGTGTGAAAGTAGGTTTTCTTTTTTATAAATGTAACAACCTCCTCTTGAGAACCTCTAGATAACAATCACAAGTAGTAGTAAATTTTTTTTATAAATACCATGTAATGACCTTCTACTATTTAAATAACATCATGTATAGTAAAAATTTTCTTATAACCCTTTTTTTAAAAACTATTTATTTTCTCTTTACTCCCATTTCTTTTGTAAATCATCATAATCAAAATATTCAAATTGTAACTAACTTCTACAATTAATCACACAATAAATAATGTCTTAACGCAATCAGATACTAATAACAATATAAAAAGATGTAGTATGAAAACCAAGTGACAAAAAGAACACAACCAAAATAATATAATAACTGATAGATGTCAAAACACTATCTCTCCTAGACTTTATTAATGAAAAGTAAATTATTAAGATCTTGACCAAGAAATTCCTTCTTCCTTTATAGCTCAACTTCATTCATAAAGATCATAAGGTATATTATCAATATTAATTATTATTATTGTTATCTTTATTGCTAAAATTTTATCCAACTAACATTATTACTCCGAGTTATTAATATCCTCTTATCATTTAAAAAGACAAAGATAAGAGAACTAATTTCTAACTAATCTATTATTATATGCACTACCAATTATGTATTTGATTAAAGTTATAACTAAACATACCATATCATTTTATTTTATAATTCATTTAAATAATATCTTACCACTCCAATTATATAAACATACTAAGTTTTAAACAAACTTTTTCCACATTCCATTATTATGCTTATTTTAAAAAAAAATCTCATTTTATTCAATTATTTAAAAATTTAACTAGATAACCTTCAAAGTAAAATTATTGAAATCGAGAAGTGGAAGGTAATTTCACAACTAGTACATTCCATAATTATCCTTTCCAATAACTCTTTACTCTATGTATAAATTAAAAATAGAGACTATATACTTATTTTATTTGGCGAAAAGTTTAATACAAAACGATCTACTCATTGCCTATCAATTAATGGATAGAGTTAAATTCCATAAACTCAAATAAACTTCCTAAAAAAGTGTAGGCGTTGAACCATATTTCGGATTCATTAATGAGTGTAAATATATCCATAAGTATTTATATTACACATTATCTCAATTAAATATAAAGTTCGTTATATATATATATATATATATTAAAAATAATCAATTAAATCGATTACCATCTTATTGTAGGTGTAAAAAAAATTGAGAGTTTCGTCAATTACAGTAACCTGATCTCCTTCGATCTATTAATTAATTAGTTAGAAGTAGACGTGGAAAAAGTATACAAAAATATTGACTAATTCAGAATCCTCACTCCCTTATTTGAGGTTCCGAAGAGGGAAACCGAGATCTACGGTGTTTAATCTCTGCATTGATTAATCCATCCATTTTATCAGAAAACAAAATCAGAATGCTAGCGTATTAATTAAGGGATTCGTCTAATGATGAGTCAGGTTCAGTCAAACAACCCAACACCAAGCCTACAACGACTGAGTCACTAGAAAAAAATTAAACTACAACAGTAAAATTCGTATTGAATTAATAGAATATGAGATATAGGAAGTGTAACTTATAAGTGACTAACAGCAGGCGGATACACCAAGCGTTTAAGGAAATCCCACAGTGGGTAATCAATAAACAAAATTTGAGCAGGGAAAACACCAGGCGTTAAGGAAATTTAAGCTGAGAAGCCACCAATGGCAACAATCTCACCAGAGTCAAATTCGTTTTGGAAAAACTCAGGTTCGAATTAAAATGGCGGATATCAAACATTCTTATGTGCATACATTCAAGCTAAGATTTAAATTAAAAATGACATGATCAACATTTATATGTGTATACATTCAAGTTTAGATTTAAAAAAAAATGGTGTGATCAAACATTTATATGTGTATGCATTCAAGTTTAGATTTAAATTAAAAATGATTTGATGAAACATTTATCTGTGTATAAAAGCATCTAGGAGTTTGTTTCTTGATCTTAAGATCTCACATAGTTACGCCACGTAAAAATAAAACTCGATTATACAAATTAATCAAAATGCAATTACAAATTTCAATAAAAACACTGTTACCGAGAACAAAGATGGACTTGATGATGTTCTTCGACAACTGGAGTTTCCTCCTTGCTCTCACTTGCTAATCATTGAGACCTCACCGATACCTCCCAGCCAACGCTAGGGGTGCTCTTATTCCCCCTTAGCCCCCCAAACTGCAAAGGGGCCACTCAAAACCACAACCAGAATACTCTAGCTCCCAACTCACCTCACAAGGTAGAGCTACCACTCTTTTTCTCGAGCTGGGTATCCCAACTCTCACAAGTAAAACTAGTGAAATAAATTTCGGTAGCATAACTTTACCAGTAACCCCTCTCTTTTCTTTTTCCTCTTTACCATTTGCTATATAGGAGTTTGCTTCATGACACATTCCTCTTGCACATTTAATTCACTTTTTAATTAATTAATTTGAAATTGTCCCCCCCGTACACTTGTCACCCGTTCCCTTAGTTGCACCAATAAATCCACCATTTAACTTAATTAAATGTCAATTTCCCTCATCCATCCTAAAAGCGCTCCTAAAATTACTCCTAGCTATCCCTTTATTCCCTCTATTTCCCCTTTAATGATTGACGCATTTCTAAAACTTAGTTGTGTTTAATTCAAGAAAGTTCTTTAGTTAGACTAGACTAGATACCTTTCTATGCTTCCACATTTTGTTTACATTTATTTCCTTTCATATCTTAATTTCCAATTTGGTATTCTCTTGAACACATTTATATAATTAAATCCTTAGATAAAAAATTTACTTGTTCAATTCCTAACTTGATTTTTCTTGATCCCCCATTTATTTAATTTATAATTTAGTTTTAGTCTTCTTACCCACTTTAGACTTAGGCTCAAATTTTAAAACTATGCTTAGAATTTTTAAGGAGATCTTATAATTAATAAAAATTACTCATCTAATAATTTTTTTAAGTTCAACAATGTCAAAACAAATTACTATTTTCTAGGCACCTAGGTTCATTGACTCAAGTTTTATTTTTTTTACATCGTGATGTGCCTTTCAAGACGCACTCTGTGCTCCAAGGGTGTCACTCACCTTTGATTCAAATTTTAAGTACGCGACATGCCCTTCAATATGCACTACGTGCTCCAAGGGTGTCACTCGCCTTTGACTCAAATTTTAATTACGCGACGTGCCCTTTAAGATGCACTATGTGCTCCAAGGGTGCCACTCGCCTTTGACTAGTTTTGGTAGTTGTCCAACCCTTGGATTCAATACCCCATTTAGGCAACCTTGTGAGAGACTAAGGGCTTCTAACGAATAAGGACCCTGCCTTATTGCGCGCCCTTTAGAATCTTCATGAGTGACTATCTCAATCTGCCTTCACAACATCGTAGATCTCTCGAACTAGGTAATCATTAACCTACAATTCGAGCCACGACGGGAGTGCTAGTAGGCTGTGGCAGGGTTGCTGCCACACCTCTCCCTCAATATGTGGTTGTTGTGCATGGCCCATTTACTTCTTATGTGAGTCTGATTAGAAATAAATCGTCAACCTACATCCATCAACGAAACATTGTAAATGATTCATAAACAACATCATAATATACCCGATCATATGTCACATATGCATAAATATAAATACCCAAACCATATACAGTCCACTCCCTAACTCGATATGGATTCCAATGAGTTCCATTGATGCCATTGACATCCTCAACCTATCAAACATCTTGCACACTCAAGGGAAAACCCGTCAATATTATATGTTAGTACATAGATATAAAATAACATAACATCATAATTATCAACATCATCATAAGAATCTATAAGCGAAACAATATTCATGTGCTATAACCAAATCACTTCCATGCAAGTGTCATGAAAGAATAAGTCAATAACATGTGCTCGCAAGAGAGGGATGTTATATACACCCCCTCTTGTTTTAAATTTCGTCCCGAAGTTTCACAGTATATAAATGCAGTAAAGAAAGCATCTGACAAGATCTAAATGTATAACTATCAAACAAAAATGAAAATTGTTAGCGCATATAATATGCATCCTCCCAGGTAGCTGAGTGTGGACTATAATTGTCCCACTAGACCTTGACCTGATCGAATGTTCGACGCCGTAGACGTTGAATGTGATGGTCTAGAATGCGGATTGGCTCTGTCGTGATCGCACCCTCGTCTGACACCTGCAAGGAAATCAAGTCAATCACATGTGTAGGATCACTAACATAATGTTTCAAAATAGATACATGAAAAACATCATGCACACGCCTCAAAGAATCAAGCAAGGATATTTGATAGGCCACAGACCCTTTCTTTTCCACAACTTTAAAAGGTCCCATAAACCTAGGAGAGAGTTTAGCACCCTTTCCAAACTTGATCAAATTCTTCTGCAGTTTCACCCGCAAGAAGACTCGATTACCAAATTCATAACTACGATCAATGCGATGTGCACCGACATAACTCTTCTGCCAATATTGCGCTTCTTTGATCCTTTGTCTTATCGTTTTCATTTGTTCTTCCATTTCTTGGATCACTTATGGTCCTAGCAAGCCCTATCCTCAAGTCGATCCTAGCTCAAAGGCGTTTGACACTGTCACATGTAAAGAAACTCAAAAGGCGCCATCTTTATGGTGGCGTGATAGCTATTGTTGTATGCAAAATCTATTAGTCTTCCCAACTCTTTTGTTGGTCCATCACGTACATACACAACATATCTTCCAAGATTTGGTTCGTTCTTTCAGTTTGCCTGTCTGTCTCCAGGTGATACACGATACTAAAGTTAAGCTGTGTTCCCAAGGCCTCTTGGAAACTAGTCCAAAAGCATCTTGTAAACATCGATCCCAAATCAGATATGATCCTCTTAGGCATTCCATGCAATCTTACAATCTCATCGATAAAATCTTTAGCTATGTCTGGCACCTGATAGGTCGTACACATAGGGATAAATGTGAACTCTTTGTCAGAGTGTCTACTACCATGAAAATCGAGTCGTGCATCCTTGCCGTCAGTGACAATCCCACAATGAAGTCCATCTAAATGACTTCCCATTTTGATTCCAGAATAGCGTGTGGTTCTAGTAATCCTGTAGGATTTCTATGTTCAACCTTCACTTGCTGACATTCTAAACATCTCGCCATGTAGTTGACTATGTCCGCCTTCATTCTTTTCTAGAAGAATAAGGGTTTAAGTTCTTCCCTCATCTTTGTGATTCCTAGATGATCCATGTACACTGCTCTATGAGTTTCGTTTAAGATCAAACTTCTCAAGTCATTGTTAGGTAGTACGTAAATCCGGTTATTATACCTCATTAATCCATCGTTGTCCACAGTAAATCCCTCAAATTTTGGTACCAACATGGTGTCTTGTCTAATATTTTCCTTAACCTCTTTATACCCGTCATCGTCACGTTGTATAGTTAGAATATTTTCACGAACATTTGTCTGAAGAGGTATCACCAAAAATATGCGTAGTCTTCAACTCAATGCATCTCCCACTTTGTTCATTGTTCCTTTTATGTAGGTAATCTCAAAATCGTACTCGCTAAGCAGTTATGACCAATGCCTTTTTCGCGCGTTCAAGTCACTTTGCGTAAAAATGTGTTGCAGATCACAGTGGTCCATTTTTAGTTCAAATTTTCGCCTAATCAGGTAGTGTTTCTGTTAGAAAGTAATGGATGTGATCGTTTAACCATAGAAAATATAAAAATATTTTCACCCAACCATAGGCCGAAGCCACCCCGAGCACCTTAACCTTGATAGAGAATGATTCTAGAAGAAAACCAATATCCAAACAAGGATAATGCATCAAGAAAAGATAACCAAGACTTATCAGAAAGTACAACCATAACCAATAGAAAGTCCGAGCCTAAACCAAGAATACAGATTGCGACAGTTGTCGTCTGCAGCTGCTCCCCAGACTTTTGCACTTGCCTAGTTTCTGCAGTGCACATTTCTTCCCAACTGAAATTCTGAGGTGTGTGTTCAAAATGAGGTCTGGCTACTTGTATTTATATTGTTTTCCTGAGCTGTCTGGGTCGACTTCTCATTCTAGATGCTAAATACTTAATATTAATTATTTCCTTGAGCTGACTTGTCTTCTAGGGTTAGGTTTAAGGGTTTAGGGTTTCTTCTTGCTTCCCATAATATTCTATTCTTGTCAGGGTTACACGTGGAGGTAAATACCTCCTACAACTACCATAATATTAACACTCCCTCCTAGCTAGGGAGGTATTTAAGGCAATGGTATTGAGCACAAACATACCATTCAACCGGTAGCATCATCATAGTTGTACAAAATATCTCATGATTAGATCACGAGCACCACTATCAGTGTCATCTGACAACATCAACTGCATCATCTCTCAAAACCATACTCCATCTGAGTGATCAGACATGATGCTGAATAAGTCACTCACTCCAAAGAGTGATACAAGAACCATTTTTCTAATCTAGGCATATGTCCTAGACCATTTTTCGTCCAGAGAATGTCTGTCCATCAGTACACTGACCATCCATCTAGCTGATAATCATTTTCAACACTAGTGATAGTCTACATGGCAATCAAAACAATGTCAATCAATAGGACACAACTGTGTCTATCCATAGTAGTGCACAACTACAATCCAGTCATACACTACCACACCAAGTAGCACACAACTAATTAATTAGTGACACATAGTCACAACCAGTGGAACACAACCACCATAGTAGCATACATGTACTGTCTAGAGACATACAGTCTCCATAGCAATCATATCATCTGATATCAACCTGTAGAGAAAAACAATATCATGATATAAATTGAGTCATATGGGCCATTATTCCACTCACAAATGTGAGATCTGGAAGAGCATTAGCCCTCAAAAAGTAAAACATTAGCCATGAGCTATCTCGACTATTCTTCTCAAGCATAGAAGAATAATTGTCCTGATTTATAAGCTTGGACCATTCACCTATCTGGGCCATTCCTCCGGCACTAAACAAAGTGAAACCTGGAGAGAATGAGACTGCCCTAGGGAATGACTGTCCGGACCATTTCCTAAGGAAATGACTTTCCTGCACCAACCTCCAAAATGGAACATTCTTCGAAAATGCTCACAACTGTGAACTTCGAAATAGTGAATGCCCGATGAGGCAGACCATTCTACTTGACCACTACTAAGAGTGATTGTCAAGAAGAAAGAATGTTCTAGACCATTCCCCCACACTGGCCACAAGGGGAATCACTGTCTATGGTACATCAACAATATATCGAACCATTTTCATTACGAAAATGACCGTCCAATCTGGACCATTTTCTGAACTGGGAAATGCCTGTCCGTCAAAAATATCAAACCACTTTCCGAACTGGAAAATAATTGCTCATCCTGGACCATTTTTTGAACTGAAAAATGACTGTCCATAAATAGATAACACATCAGTACTCCCTCCCAACCTGGGAGTGATCTCTTCCCTTTCCAATAAGGAATTCGTCTCCACGAGCTCCAAATTTTTTCTTGAGTACGCAAACTTTTTCATCTTGTATAGAGGCTTTACCGAAATGTTTGTTATCTTCTCATTTGTGGATATATATTGGAGAACCACTTCTCCTTTCTAGACGTCATCACGAATAATGTAATGCTTGATCTCAATGTACTTCGATCTTTCTGGAACACTGGTTTTCTCTGAAGGATTCATATAGCTTTGATCATTATAGTATATCATATTTGGATTCATCTCTTTTGTTTCCTGCTAGCTAATAACATCATGGAAAAGCTCAAACTAGAACATATCCAAGTGGCACTTCTTCTATCATCATGAGAGTTTGTCATGGATTAGCAATCCATCATCCTGGAATTCTGAGTAACCATTTGATACAATATCTCTGTTATATAAAATTTTCACCATGCTTCTGTTGTGCATCGGAGGCTTTGCACCAAGTTGTTAGAATCCATACAAGATCTTCTTTCATCTGCATACAAGAGTCTCTTTCTGGTATACCTCAAAACCTTGAGGTTTCTCTACATACGCTTCTTTGTTCAATTACTTTGTTGAGGAGAATAGTCCTTACATTCATCTGATGTGAATGTTAGGATATTTAAACACTTAGGAGTTAGTTAAGATCTACTTGGTATAATGTGTCATTAGGCAAAAGTGTGTTTCTTAGTGTGTTTCTTTAGTATGCATTAGTATGCATTTGTAGTTAGGAAATCTGACGATCATGATATGTTCCCGACATAGAGTGATCCGACAGTTCATACTCTCCTCGATATTAACAACCATTTATCCATGGAGTAACACTTGATTGGTCCATGATCTTTATTTAAAGAGAATGGAGGATCATTTGTCGATGATCGATTGTGAGAAACTCTATTGTAAAATCTCTCTGTAATCTTTTTTCTTTTGCATTAATAAACTGCTCCAAGTGGCCGCGTTGGCTGGGGTCGTGGATATTTCCCTGTAGGGGTTTTACCACGTGAAAACATCGGTGTGTTGATCTTTTATCTAGTTATGTGGGTGGTTACTGAAGGTGTTTGTCCTCTGTTGGAATACACGTGTTGTTGAACATGGTATCAGAGTCTGTTTGAAGACCCACTCCTGTTATAGATCGAGATCGTGAAGCTGAGTTGACTCATCTCCATTTTATATCATTTCCATACATTTATGGGCTGAGAGGACTGTTTCATTGCATCCGGAGTACACATTTCATTCAGGAACACTTTTCGTTTCACTTGAAAAGGTTTTTGTTTTCCCAATATATGGCCATTACAGTTAGATCCGGAGGTATAAAGTTGAATTTTTTCAAAGTAGTATTTTGGTTTTATTTCAATTTTGTATTATTTATTTCCGGGTTGCTACTCTTTTAAATATTCGTATGCTCTTTTCCCCACTCCTTGTGCGATCTCAGAAAATCAGAAACATATAGGAAAATGTGCATCTTCCGGGCAAGCTAACCAAGATCTAACCCTTGTTGTCATCGAGAAGCGAAATTTATTTTTTGTGTAAAAAGAGTTTTTTTTAACACGCTCTCCAAGGCCATCTTTAGCAACAACAACAACAAAAACACCCCCAATACTCCTTTTGAACATTACAATATGTTTTGCTAGATCATTTGGTTAAAAATTGTCTTATTAAGTAAGAGGTCTTGAGTTCAAGTCTCTCTTTTGTTACTTTTTTTTTTTAAAAAGGTTCATGGTAAAATTGTAAAGTGTATTTCACTTCAAGTATAAAATTGAATCACTATAAGTAGCTTTAATAATTTATTTTAAAGTTATTTATTTTGCATGCAAATTTTTTGTTATAAAGTAACTTCATTGTAAAAGTGATCCCCACTTCTCTTTATAAAAGTGGGTCACTTCATAAAGCATCTTACACTATCATGTGGTCATTTGGTTACCGTTTATGCCTTTTTTTTAAAAGAGCATAACTCTCATATCCAAAGTCTATTTTCAATGCCGTTTTTTTTTAAACCGCATAACTTTCGAGCTCTTTCCATCCAAATCATCAGTTTTTATTTTTAAATCCATATTATCTGCATATTTAATATGGATTTTACAAGTTATGTTTTGCTTACCAGCATCAACTACTTCCAATGGAAATCTCATATGGAAGATTTATTAAGAAGTAAAGGATTGTAATGGATTACCTTGGGAAAGGAAAAAGAACCCACTGATGATGATAAGAAATCCAAATGGGCTAATAGGAGTGACAAAGCACGTGGACTAATCAGAATGTCCATCTCTCATGATTTAAGATACCACCTTCAAGAAATTGATGACCCCGAAGAAGCTTGGGAAAAGATTGAATCTGTGTTTGGTAAACTCAATATTATTCGAGAACAACAGTTAGAAAATCAAGTACTGAACTTGAGTCCAAGTGATTTTTCCTACCTTAGAGACTATCTATCTAGGTTTAAAACACTCATAATTTTATGTGAAGAATGTAATATAAAAATGGAGGAAGAGCATTGCATCTATCTTATTCTTTGTAAGCCAGGTAGTGCATATTATGTGTTTGTATCTACCTTTTATTCCATGAGAGAGGATCTAGGGAAATCTTATGAAAAACCCACTCTTGAGTCCTTTTGTGTTGCTTTGATTAGAGAGGAAGATAATCTTGTACAACTTAGAGTGATCAACACTGCAACTACCTCCAACAAAACCTTAGTTTCCCAGTAGAAAGATAAACCCAAGAATCCAAAGAAGCAACATCCTTGCCACAACAACAAGCAATATGAGGGTCCCAAACCCACTCACACAACTTTTTCTCCGAATGGAGACAAAGGAGCAAAATATAAAAATAAGAAGACTGACAAACATTGTAACTTTTGTGATAAATATGGTCATGATGAGTCCAAATGTTTCAAGAAGATGGAAGCTTTAGAAGCAACGATGAAGAAGCAAAACATCAATATTTATTCTACTACTTCTTCTTCTTCTCATGGACATGCACTTTCTACTTCTGGTTATACCTTCAATACACCTTCTACTTCTACTTTTGATAAGTGGCTTATTGATTTTGGATCATCTTATCATATGGCTAAGGATAGAGACATATTTTCTACTCTAAATGAATGTAACACCAAGAAAATATTTGTTGGTGATGATAGATCTCTTAGTGTTGAAGGATCTGGAACAGTTCAAGTAGAAAATGGTCATTTCAATGATGTATTATGTGTTCCAAGTCTTTATTGCAACCTTCTATCAGTATATCAAGTCACTCATTCAGGTGAAGGTAAAACCATAGAATTTTCACCTCACCAAGTTGTAATCAAGGATCTAAAATATCCTAAGCATGTTCTTGCAACTAGAATTGCTGATGATATTACCAGGTTGTACAAGTTTGACAACTTTGGGTCATCATATTTTTCATCAGTTTTTGTTGCTCATAGTGATGACTTGAGAAAACTTTGGCATGAGCGGTTTGGTCATATAAAGTATCGCTCATTGAAACAACTATGTAATCAACATATGGTGACTGGTCTTCCTCTTGTTTCATGCATAGATGGTGTTTGTTTCGGTTGTGTTCTCGACAAACATCATCGAGACAGTTTTGAAAAATGTGCCTCTTGGCACGCCTCAGGTCCTTTGCAGCTTGTTCACAGTGATTTGTGTGGTCCACTTTCTTCTCCTTATTTTTCTGGGTTCAAGTATTGATTAAATTTCATTGATGACTTTTCCAGATGTACTTGGGTTTACTTCTTAAAACTTAAGAGCGAAGTTTTTGACAAGTTTTTGGCCTACAAGATCCTTGTAGAAAAGCAATTTGGACATCAAATTCAAAGGTTAAGAACAGATAATGGTTGCAAATATGTGAACAATAATTTTACAAGTTACTACACTACACAAGGAATCCAAATGAAACACATTGTTCCATATACACCACAAAAAAATGGTGTTGCTGAGAGAAAGAACCACACATTAAAAGAAATGGCTAATTGTATGATCCAATCTAAGGGATTAAGTCTAAAGAATTGGGAGGAAGCCATCAACTGTGCAAATTACATAGTAAATCACACTCCCACAAAGGCTCTTAAAAATCTAACACCGGAAGAATCTTGGACTAAAATTAAACCACATGTAAGTCACTTCTGTGTATTTGGCAGTATAACATGGGATCACATTCTTGATGAGAAAAGGAAAGTGTTGCAGCCTAAAAGTGAGAAGTGTATATTTTTTGGTTATTCTGAAGATGTCAAAGGTTATAGACTTCTTCAAACACATTGTAATGAAATTATTATTAGAAGAGATGTTAAATTTGATGAAAATCTCTTGGTCTGTGAGACTAATTCGACGTTTGTGCCTTCTTCGAACTGCGAGCCATCTTCGCATTTGTTTCTTCTTCTATTTTGGTTTCTTCTTCAGATGATGACAGTGAGGATGAAAATCCACCTCCTCTTTCTCACCTTCCTCCAGATGAGTCCTTTGAACCTAAATCAGTACCAGCTCCACCGCTTCCTAGATGGGTCTGTTCAACACGAGAAGCAGCTGGTGATCTTTACGTTGATCCTTCAGATCAACGTCGAACATGTTCACAGTTCTAGCGAG
>SNQJ01S0009271.1:68208-101001 GCA_010110895.2 Picea sitchensis | reverse complement strand
TGATAACATTAGCTCCCTCCTAACACTTGCTTCATGTAAGAGTGCATATAATCGGCTCCCTCCTCCTGATAGAGTCCACACTTCCATCTGCGCCCTTATTATCTTCTGCAATATATAATTGGCTTTCTTGTCTAACAGAGTCCATGCTTCCATATGCATCCTTATTGTCTTCTGCAATGTATAATTGTCTCTCTTGCTTCTGTCTTGTTGTCTTCTACAAAGCGTCATAAATCCTTTTCCATTTTCCTCTTGATTGCTTGCTTCTTCTAAGTCTCTTCATGATTGATTCGGCTTAATAGTTTCCACATGATTTGTATCTCATCTTTTCATCTGTATTATATAATGATATACATTTCCATTTTGTTTTTTCTTCCATAGGTATAGTTCTTCTTGGAACACATTATAGATATACAAGATATGTACAGAGACGATGCAAACAAGATATGTACAAGAAATAAGAAGAGTGGTGTTACCTTTTAGAAGAAGAAGTCTTCTTCCATCCTGCTTAGTCTTCTTTGTAGGTTCCTTTTCTTCGGAAATTGATGCTTCATGTTTCTCCTTCCTTTTCTTTAGCTCGGGACAATGATTCTTGTAGTGACCATACTTTCGACAGTTGAAGCATTGTACTTATGAAATGTCTTTCTCTTGATTTGGCTTCCTCCTCGAACCAAATTTCCTTTTGTTCCTGAAGTTCTTGAATCTTGATGTGAAAGATTGATCGTCGTACTTATTTTGGGGTTTCTCTTTTGTATTGATACTTGATTCTTCTTGAGCACAACAAGTCCAAAGTTCTTCAAATGTCGGATACTCCTTCCTTGTGTTCATGCTTGCGGCAAATGCATTCCATGTCTTGGGAAGACCATTGAGTACTATGTTTACCAATTCCTTCTCTGAAGTGATCTCTTCAATAGATTGTAGTTGATATCTTAACTGGGATATCCTTACAAAGTATGATGTTATGCTGTCATCCTCATTCATCTTCATGTCACAGAGCTCATTCTTCAGACTCATAACTTGTCTGATGTTTATGACTGAGAAGAGATTTGTTAGGGCATCGTACATCTTCTTTGATGAGTCAAGATGGGAGATGTAGGGTATCAAGTGGTCTTTTATAGAATCCACTACGATACTCATGGAATTGATGTCAACATCTTTGAACTTCTCCATAGCTGCAACGTTCTGTGGTTCCTTCTCTTTTCCTTCTTCAAACTCTGGCTTCACAATCTTTCCTTTCAGGATATCCAACACTTTATTCTTGGCAAGGATGAGGTCAATCCTTGTCTTCCACGCTTTGAAGTTAGAGGCTCCATCTAACTTGTTCTCAGACTTCATAGAGTTAGTCATGGCTTTCTTGACTTGGTCAAACCCTAGATTTGACCAGAAATTCAAACTTCACGTGTTGGCTTGCTGAGAGTATCAGGAGATGTGCTAGGCTAGGGCACACTGATTTGTCCAGAGATTAGGTAAATCTCTTCACTTAAGGTGCCTCAATGAGAGGATTAGGGTTTCTTCAACTGCTCCTGCTAGTAACCCTAGCGATAGTGTCTTGGAAGCTGCTTTTGCTAGTAACCCTAGCGACATTTCCTCAGCGAGCTCAATATCCTAGCGGTTATGTTTCCTTCCAGCGTTTAGATTGAATGAAGGAGGTGTGGGCCCATAACCTGTTATAATATAGAATATTGTGTGCTCGTTTTACTGTTGATCATACCCTCGTCACCTAACCATAGGCCGAAGCCACCCTCCGAGCACCTTAACCTTGACTGAGAATTACTCCGGAAGAAAACCCTAGGCTAGATAGCCAAACAAGGTGTAGCGCATCTTCCTCCAAGGATAACGCATCAACAATAGCTGATCAGATAGTCCAAACCCTAGCCAAGAGATAGTCCAAGCCAACATTGAAACTGCTAGCTGGAGCAGTTGCACCTACAACTCTCCTCCACATGTGCACACCAAATTGGGAATTGTAGTGCGCACCAACTGGGAACTACGATTCTAAGATACTGTTAAATGAGAACTGGCACCCTGTATTTATACTGGTTCTGCCAGATTTGCTGGGGCCGACTTCTCCTTCTATATATGTGTTTGTTCAGTATATTATTATTATTTATGGTCGACTTCTTCTCTTGGAGGCTAATAACCTGATATAAATTATCTTCTTGAGCTGACAAGACTTCTAGGGTTATTAACCAACTCATTAGGGTTTTCTCTTGCTCTCCGGAGTCTTCTATTCTCGTCAGGTTCACACATGGAGGTAAATACCTCCCGCAACTACCATAATATTAACAGGTACCTCAACTTACCAGGGTCATAAATTTTGCATACGACCTCCGTTTTAGGCGCGTGATATATCGTTAAAAATGTCTTTCAGAGAGCTACACATTTCGTCGTCAAACTCTGACTTCATCTACAATTTGACTATGGTGAGCCAAAAAAACAACGTTTAGGGCCCAAAAATGGCCCTGGAAGTACAACAAGATGTGATGACATGAAAACATACAAAATAAGCCAGTTGGATTAGGTGAGAGGACACCAATATCCACCTGGAGGATGTGTGGGGCTTCAGACAACCCCAAAAGTGTAGAACCCACAATTACAAAGAAGTACAAAAGAACGTGCTGATAAAAAAAATGAATAAGAGGAGCCAGTTGGAATAGGTGGGTGGCCACCAATATCCACCTGGATCAAAATATGAGGAAGAGTAGTAATAATTGTGCTAATTATTACCTTCAACATAAGAAGTACTGAGATTCTTCTATTGCCATTTTCGAATCCTACGACTGTAGAATTTGGGTGTTTGATGATTATGTGAGGAGCTAGACATGGTAGGCCACCAAGAAAAGAAGACCTATGGGAACCAACACCAAGTCCAGACTTATACCTTTCTTTCCCCATAACATCTCTTGAAGCCACTTCTTTCTTTTTTTAATGGAACCCAAAAAATATTTTTTCTGAAGCGGGATCCAAATTCCTTATGGGTCTTTACTCGAGTAAACAATGCAATTCAATTGTAGCTCTACATTGAGTTGAAATCCGAACCGATTGGAATTCCTTTAAGATGCAGTGGCATGGTATTGCGAGTCACATGAATTGGACACCAAGAATTTCTCCAGGAATAGGAAACCAATGATCTTAGAGGTAGCAATATCACCAACAAGTCACATGAATTGGACACTGACAATTTCTCAATTTCAGTTTTTTTTGGTGTTTATATGTAATGTCCCCATTTTTGGGTTCCTTTTCTCTGCAGTTGGAGATGTCTTCATGGTTTTGTGTCAGTTTGATCAGAGGGGTGATTTGATGTTACCAGAAACATCATGGGGTTTAGAGGAGTTATATGATGCTTTCAGAGGCCCACTTATCATCTTTTATCATCGGGATCACACCTGTGCAGTTAGATTTCGATTCCGACACATTTCAACTATTCCCATAATTTGGGAGTATTAATGAGAATTATTTAATGAATTGAACTAAGGTTGTCATTTTAATAAATTATCTAAGAGGGGTACCTTGGTGTAATAGGTCATTAGAACTGGGATGAAGATATCTAAATGCTGAAATGATAAAAAACCGACTTTGAGTGCCTAGAAATGCTTTAAAGTCAAATAAGTCACTTTTTATGAGTAAAAAGGTTAATAAATTAATAAAATGATTTTACTAAAGATAAATTAAAAATTCACTTGAGGGGTAAAGAGAAAAAGGGGTATAAAAGTACAATGAGAGCTCATTCTCTCATTATGTTGATGATTATTTTGATATGATTTGGAGAGATCTTGGAGCCTTTGGGGGTTTGGAGTAAACCCTGGTTTGGATTGGTTTCAGTGGTGAAATATTCCACCCTAGCTAATCAGGTTTTGGTGGTGAGAGATCCACCCTAGCCATCTGGTGGGGAAGATCATTCAGATCTTCCACTTGTCTCTATTGTGAGGAAGAGATCCATCATTTTGCAACAATTTGGGGTTTGTGGAAATCATATATTTTTGTGCAGGGTGAGTTTGGAATTTGAGGAGGTTGATTTACTATTTGTAGCAGGTTGAGAGTTTTGTGGAGGTCAAGTTTGGTATGTAGGCTGAGTTTCCTCTTGGAAGAGGCTGATTTCTTCTTCTACAAAAACAAAATTACTTGCTGGCCGAATTTCTTTGTTAGCTGGGTCATATTACCTTGTCTAGAGGCTGAATTATTTGATGTTGGGATGAATTTACATGGTGGAGGGGTCAAATTTATTTATTGGTCTGAGTTCCATTATTGCTGGGTCGATTTCTCCATGTTAATCCGAGTATCTTGCTATTGGGGGTCAATCCTTTATGCTTGGTAGAGTTTACCTTATGGCTGGGCCGATTTATTAGTTTGGAGGTCGAGTTTAATGCTGTAGAGTCCTCTAATTTCATCGCTGGAAGCTTGGGTAGCTTGGAGAGGATAGTTTCAGCTCACAACAACAATTTTTTTTATCATTCCACTCTTATTTACTCAGATTTATTACAAAAATACAATTGTAAGGTTAGCCCATTCATAAATCGGTCCCAAATATGATATTTGTATTTTCTGTTTTAGTGGGTTGTTGAGGCTATTATCTATTGTATTCATGCTCTCCATATTTATGCAATAAATAATATATTTGGCACCAATACATTGTGTTACACTTGCAAAACCACAATAAGGAAACTAATCTAGCAAACAATAAAATACAACAACAACAACAAAGGTATTTACAGTGGAACTAGAACCTACAACCAAAGTGTTTGACAAAAGCACTGAACCATAAATGCCCCTAAAACACTACAACAACTAACAAAATAGGAATTACAGAGGGTTATGAATATGCAGGAAAAGTGTTTTGATAGAAGTCATAAGCCAACAACACACTCAAAACATAATAACAACAACAAAAGGGTTAGTACAATGAGTTTTGGGTTTGTCAACCAAGTTTTTGATGAAAATGTTGAGCTAGAAAACCATTAGGATATGGAGAAAAAAGCATACACTTATAACAACCATAAGGAGGGAAATTACAATGATATTCGAGCATGTTTTCCTCCTAGCCTGAGGGGTAAATCGTGAATGATATTTTCAGATTGTTTTGGTACATTCAGAGGCTTCAAAAGATGGGAACAAATCAAGAATTCATGGAAATTTTTTTACAACCTTGTCAGGAATATCGGAAGAATCTAACAACATCGTTAGAGCCTCTAGAGAGGTTGAAGCCACACTTATCAGCTGAGAAAAATAAGAAGAAGAGATTCAAATATGAATTAGTTGGTGAAGCAAAGACCTCACTTCATGATGAAAGTTTAACAAAAGCACAGGTTGATTTTTTGGATGTGAATGATGATGGTGTGTGCAATGAGGTTGACAAAACAACAAATTTTGATACATCATTAGAGCTATCCTATGAGGTTAGTGCCACCAATGCATATAATGTCGTTTTCTGATCAACCAATGTTGAGGATTCAACATCTTACCTTACTAGTGACGCTATTGAGGATCGAGGTGTATTAGCACCCAAATACAATGAAGATTTATTGTTGGGTGATTTTCCTTTGGATGTTGATCTAGATTCTAGGGAGTTATGCATGATGGATGATGAAGAGGAATTTGGGAAGCTTACACATGAGCTTCATATGGAGTTGAGTTTGGCACATTTTTCATCATTTCAATCATCTATGGCAGTCATGACACATGAAGATGTTAGTGGTACTAATGATTTGATGGATGAACTTCTTGTGATGGTCGAGTGCAAGGAGCATTCAGATTTGCATGGGATTGATGAGAGGAATGGATTAGAAAATTTTAAATATACACATAGTCTGCATCTTGGAGATTAGGAGCCACTTATTTTGGGGAGCCCATTGATGAATCAAGTCATAACTTTAGATGGGGGAGTTGAGAATATACCTTGTGGACCAGCCATCGAGGTATTGTTGCCCCTTGACCAAGTTTTGGGAGATTATTGGTCAAAGTTGACCTATTTTGGGACTTCAACAGCCTGTCGAAGATGGAGTGCAAGACGGAGTAGCGATCGCGGGATATCGTCCCCTTTTTGGGTCCTTTTTGGGATTTGGGAATATGTAACAGGAATGGGATGTCTGCCCATCGGTTTACCCATGTTTAGGCCTATTTTATATGTATAAATAGAAGGCTAGGCAATGTAAGAAGTAGTTGAGTAGTGTGCAAGTGTTTTGCAAGTTGGCTAAGTGCTAAGAGTTGGATCTGTGTGATCAAGAAGTGTAAGGCTTTGTGCATACTGTGTGAGACTTGCAGAGCTAAGTGCAAGTCATTGTAAGAGACTGTGGAGGGCTTTGTGCTGTAACGCAAGGAAGGAGGATATAGCGAGCAGTGAAGATCTCCTGTCTTATGCAAAGTAAGGGTTTTTGGCTCTGTACATGTAGATGACCGATTGAAGCTAATAAAGAAGAAGATTTGGTGGACGTAGCCCCAGGGTGGGGGTGCACCACGTAAATACTGTATTATTCTTCTCTGTGCGATGTTTTGATGTGTTTATGTGTTATGTGCTAAGTGATTTGATATAGATAGATATATTTGTTTATGCTTTGTGCTTATGACAAATCTGGATGCTAGATCTGACGTGTGTGAACTTTCTTAGTGCTCGAATCTGCTAGATCTGGTCTAAGTCCTTTGCTAAGTGCTTATATACATTAGATCAGGGTGAATGCCGTGATGCTCTGTTTTCTCTGCGGAGTAGATATTGGTTAGATAATGATGAAATAATGCTCTATTAAGTGTTATAATCACATATCTGTGTCCCAACTAAGGTTGCAGATACCTGAGTCCTGCAACCACCCCTGCCTCTACCTTGGGTGAGACTTCATCTGCTTCACAGGTGTTGTCAAAAGGGCCGATAGTTAGGGTTTTGTTGGTGCCCTGTTGTAACGTTGAACCCTGGGTATGCCCCTGTGCCAACAAATGGTTCCATTGCTGGGACCTGAAACTGTGATTAATGGGAACTGAGGAAGAAGAAGCTTTGTGCAAAGATCCGACTTGAAATTGTGAAAGCTTTGTGCGTAGATCTATTGCTCTAGTGCGCAGTACTCTACTAGTTTGGCAAGCTCCGTGCTAATGAAAAGAAGTCTGATTTGAAGAAAAGAGGTAAGATCCATAAGCTTTGTGCCCTAAGAAAGGTAAAAGTGAGAATTCTTGATTAAAAGAGATAATATATGAAAGCTCTGTGCTCTGATAAAGGTAAGAATAGTGAAAAAGTTCTAGATCTGAAAACTTTGTGCTCTGTAGAAGTAAGATTAGTGGAAATTTTTGTTTCAAAAGTATGAATCTAGGTATGTTTGATAGATTCTATCCTAGCTTGAAAACTAGGGTATTAATAGATGAAATAATATTTGATATGAATAGATCTGATAAGAATAGTGAAAAATATGTTATACCTATGCATAGAAAGGATATTTGGACTAATAAGTGTATGCAGGATCCTAGAAAGAATTTTTTGCAGGTTAGCTACCATGATCCTAGTGTGCAGTACAGGGAAGGCTGGGGATCATTTAAACAAAAGAGAAGAATAACCCTTTGTTACAATTGTAGAAAACCTAGACATCTTGCTAAGGAATGCCCTGGGAGAAGACCTAGTTGTCTTTGTTGTAAATCTATGGACCATGAAGTTTTGGATTGACCTAGAATGATTGCTAAGTTTGAAAAAATGAATATGAATCAAGAAAACCCTAAGGAAGATCCATAAACTAATATTATGATGAAACCCCAGAAAGAATCAGAGAGAGTATTGATACAGATAAGAGAAACCCTGAATGACCATCGACATGTCAACTTATCAACGATCTTCAAAGAAAAAGAATGCCTTGAAGCAAGAATATGAGACTTCGACATTGACTATGTTCTCGATGAGGAAGCACGGGTGAATATCATGACAGAGAGAATGTGGGAAGCTATATGAAAGACTGTTATGATTCCTTAACTAGGAGGAATAAGACTTTTCAAAGGAAAGTTGATAAACCTATGTGGAAAACTCACTCGAATACCTATGAATGCCAATGGAACTTCGACAAAGGAAGATTTTGAGATTGTTAAATTCAATGAGAACAACGCCCCATTTACCATGCTGCTAGGAAAACCTTGGATTGAAAGAAATTAGGCCAGGAGGAAAGAAGAAGAAGAAGTTTTAGAACAAAAGAAGCAAGAGTTAAAAGAATTCATGACTAGAAGGATCACACACTTGATTGAAGAAAAAAATAACAGATCAAAGCAACTTAACACCAGAAACCTGGATGTTGAAGTTGCAAGAACACTAGAAGAACCACTGAAGATTGAAGTACCTATCCCAGATGAAGAAGAAGGTTTACCCTTGAATATTTGGAAAGAATCTCAACAATGCGAAGTAACTATGCCAAAATAAGCTAAGGATCGTAATGGAAAAAGGAACACTGAGATGAAACTCATTGGAAAAAAGGCTAGAAATCTAAGTAAGAAGAAATCTAAGATCGACAAGTTGTAGAAGATTCCAGAGGGAACCTCATAGAGGGAAAAATTTCAAAATTGGAGCTTCACCGGGATATCAGAACAACGACACACGACACTTCGCCGTGACGAAGAAATATAGCCATTGGGGTCATTATAACCATTAGATGAATGCTACGAATGGATAGAAAGCCATTTATGGATAGCCAACTCACCATATGACCATTGGGACCGCGCCATAATGGAAAGAACAGAGTTAATGAAGGATTCATACCCGTTGCAAGCGACCCGTTGCTGAGTTACCTATTTATCCCATCACGTCATGCACTGAGAACACTTTTGCCAATTGAGAATTTGAGCCCGTAGACTAAGTCGAGTTTATACTGTGATCATCGCACTCTTTCTATATATCCTATTACAGTGTCTATGTTATTCCCCAAACCCGAGATCGTTAACCCCAAGTGTGTATGTCGAATGAATTGAGCGTTGCAGAGAAAGTTGTTGAAGAATTTTTGGTCGACCTCATGACTAAAAGAGTCATGTCGATGTCCACAGGTATACAAGAATCATCGATGAGAGGACTACCAGCCTCTTCGTCGACTGCTCGCGGAGTCGGACCATCCCGACCATCCGATGAAAAGCAAACCAAGCATAGGGATGATCTAGAGAATGCTAAATTGATCTCGACCATATTACCCACCTATCTACCACCTCTGAGTGACGCAATAAATTGAGACAACGTGCCTAGAGATTTCGACTACACTTTGGTCACTGTGTACCTCCCGAAGGGGATACACACAGTTCAAGAAGACCAAGATAAGATTGCAGCGTTGAAGTTTAGCGACTTCAACCTGGGAGATCGCAAAGCCTATAACATGCTTTCCCTGCATAAGTACCTCATCAGAACCAAGGTAAAAAATTCAAAGATAATCCCCCAATCATGGACCATGAACCTCGTGCAGTCCACACTGCTCAACGTCATGAATATTCCTCACTTCGGATGATACCAGGAGGTAAATGCATGTGTCAAGATATTGTTGTCCTGTTACCATGGAGGTTGATGCATGTGTCAAGATACTGTTGTCCTGTTACCATGGAGGTTACTTGTGGCTAAATCGCTGCATAACAGTTGATCCGACATTGATCCATAGGATCACAGGATTAAGAATGCAAGGACCCTATCCACAATGTTTTTACCTTGGGAAAGCCATGGATCGCGCTCTAACACAGCGGATCAAAGACACTTATGGCGATGTCGAGAAAGGAACGCGAGGCTATAAGGTAGCCTCTATCCAGAGTGGCGCAGTGCGCCTCGCCTGTCAATTGATTGCAGGGAAGTTAGTATGGAATAACTGACCTACCCAAGTCACTGGTTTTGCAGTCGACCTCGCATGGAAGTGCGCATAAGGAATTCAGATGAACTAGGTGAAGTACCTGGTAAATCAATTAGAAATTGACTGTAGAGAAGCCCAATATCAAGGGTACGAATTTCATTTCAGCTGGTTATTGATCCTGATCGATTTTATTGCCTGGGAGATGCCTGAAGGTACGAACTTCCTGGACATCGAGCCTCTCGAACCATTGGCCGCGAATTTCAGTACACTGTGGTACTCAAGCGATATGAATAAACAATGGCAGTCCAATTCTATTTTTCATACCTATTAAAACCAGCTGAAGATAGCCATCCAGTCCGAGCCTCACATCACTCCAAACACTCTACACTGGTTTAGGCCCTTGATGAAGTTTAGCATAGATTGACATTTTATTTACATCACAGCGCGTGCTGACGAACACAAGCAACAACTCCAAGCCTAATATAAGCTAATGGAGGAGGACTTAGAGGAGATCACCAAGGATTGGTCAACAAAACTCCTCATTCCAGCAGACCCTATGGAGATATCCGACATTGATAGCCCATAAACTACGCAGGATACACCCGGACCTAGCACGACAAAGAAGACTAAAGAGGTTCAAGATTTAGACAGTGCATCCGTGAAGACTACTTCCATCTCACCAGAGCAAGGAGGTGATGGTGAAGAGTTGATTGAAAAATAGGTCAAACAACAACATGGTGACGAGGATGATCCCCTGAAGAAGAGGAAAGTCTCGCCTCTGAAACCTTCCTCTCAGAAGAAATCGAAGGCCACCATGAACAAGATGTAGAACTTCCTCACTTATGATGACTTCGACTTCCTTGTAGCAGCCCTGAACGATGCTTCATTGGAAATAGCAGAGAAACAAGAAGCAAAGAAAGAAGAGATGTATGATAGAATCGAGACTGAACTCCGAGGGGTACAACATGCCCTACAGTCTCTCCGTGTAGTCTCCACTGTGCAAGGGGAACCAAAATTGGGAGATGAGCCAACTCAACTCCACCGCCTAGCTAATACAGTCGAAGCTCGTCTTCGCCGAGCACAAGAAGAAAAAACGCAAGCCACCCAGGCTTTGCCACAAGTACAAGATTCCTTGTAGGGAAACATAGTGTTGCAGAACAAGAAAAGATTTCTCTCCAAGCGAAGTTTGATGAAGAAAAATCCCAGCTAGAACAAGAAAAGAAACAGTTGCTCGCAGAGCAACTCGAAGTAAAGGAAATGGTCAACAAAGTACTTCTCTATGTGATAGTCGTAGAAGTAAAGTCCAAAGAGCGAGTTCCACAAAAAGTAGTGCAACTTGAAGAAGTGATCCAACAACGACAACAACACATAACAGATTTGGAGCTACGCGCAGTACCCGAGACCCCTCAAGATGTAAGAGACCAAAGGGAAGCAACTTCTAGGAGCGCAGTTGAAAGGCTCAAGGCTCTTACCCTAGAATGTAAGAAGCACACTAATCGCAGTGCCCTGAAATATGAGCGACTCGCTGAGAGTCCAAAATTAAGAGCACTGGAGTCACAACTCCAATAGGCGAAGTACCAAGCTGAAAATATACAGGCGTAGCTGAAGTCCCTGTCGGTTGTGGAAAGAATAAAGTTCTCCCAAGAGAAACACATTTCACAACAACAAATCCATACTATCCATAGCAGAGTTATGGAGATAACTCAGAAACTCCAACCTGTGCAAGATAAGGCCTATCATTTGTTTACAGAGGTAAAAGGCCAAGGAGAAAAGCTAGAGAAGGTTGTCACTAAACTACAACAAAACAACGTCTAAAAGCACCTATTAATGATGCAGTCATCCATGAGTTCACTGAAAAGGAGGTCGTAGCACAACAACAAGTTGAAGCAGCTTGAGCCAATCTTGAGGTGTTCAAAGAAGAACTAGTCAGACCAAAGTGACTCGGGACGAGTCACAGGTGAGTGTTGGGGGCCTGTTGGCCCTTGACCAAGTTTTGGGAGATTCTTGGTCAAATTTGACCTATTTTGGGACTTCGATAGCCTGTCGAATATGGAGCGCAAGACAAAGCAGATATCGCGGGATCTCAACCCCTTTTTGGGATTTGGGAATATGCAACCGGAATGGGATGTCGACCCATGTGTTTACCCATGTTTAGGCCTATTTTATATGTATAAATAGAAGGCTAGGCAATGTAAGAAGTAGTTGAGTAGTGCGCAAGTGTTGTGGAAGTTGGCTAAGTGCTAAGAGTTGGATCTGTGTGATCAAGAAGTGTAAGGCTTTGTGCATACTGTGTGAGACTTGCAGAGCTAAGTGAAAGTCATTGTAAGAGACTATGGAGGGCTTTGTGCTGTAGTGCAAGGAAGGAGGATCTAGCGAGCTACGCAGATATCCTGTCTTATGCGAAGTAAGGGTTTTTGGCTATGTGCATATATATGACCGATTGAAGCTAATAAAGAAGAAGAGTTGGTGTACATAGCCCTAGGGTGGGGGTGAACCACGTAAATACTGTGTTATTTTTCTCTGTGCGATGTTCTGATGTGTTTATGTGTTATGTGCTAATTGCTTTGACATGGATAGATAAATATGTTTATGCATTATGCTTATGATAAATATGGATGCTAGATCCGACATCTGTGAACTTTCTTAGTGCTCGAATCTACTAGATCTGGTCTAATTCCTTTGCTAAGTGCTTATATACATTAGATCAGGGTGAATGTTGCGATGCTCTGTTTTCTCTGTGGAGTAGATATTGGTTAGATAATGATGAACTAACGGTGCTAAGTGCTCTATTAATTGTTATAATCATAGATATGTGTTCCAACTAAGGTTGCAAACACCTGAGTCCTGCAACCACCCCTGCCTTTACCTTGAGTGAGACTTCATCTGCTTCGCAGGTGTTGCCGAAAGGGCTGATAGTTAGGGTTTTTTTGGTGTGTTGTTGTAGCGTTGACCCCTGGGTCTGCCCCTGTGCCAACATGTATATACACCCACTTATTGTGGGAATGGATATATTGAAGACATTGACACATCAGTATAGGATTGCAGGGTGATTCCTTCATAGAGACTTCTTGACAGGGTTTTTGAGCATACCATTGAGTTTGGATTATTCAGGGGAAAGAAGTTGATAGATGAGATTCATTGAGCAACATATTCCTTGAAGATTTATCTTCGATTGGGATATTACCAGAATACTTTCGAGTGTCATTATGGGCATTGTGAGTTCTTGGTCATACCATTGGGGTTGACCAACATACTTGCCACCTTTCAATATCACATGAACCTCATCTTCACACTGTAGCTATAGGGGTTTATGTTGGTGTTCCTTGATAATATACTCATATACAATAGGACATGGGAGAATATTTTGAGACAGTTAGATGAGACATGGGGCATGATGGAGATCATATTCAGGCATGGGACATAATACTCTTTAGATATTGATATCCAATCAGGCTATCATAAGGACAAGGATAAGGAGATCCACATGATAGTTCTTTAAATTGTGGCCATGTGATCAGTATGTATGATGTTCAGACACATCATGAGGAGATCCATGACACATTGAATTGGCTCACGGGGATTTCAACTGATTGGAAGTCCCACCTTCTGGTGGAATATTTAAAGGATTAGTTTTCATGCGAGTTGATGGATGGTCATATTTAGGATGATGGGTACATAGTGGTGGATGATATCATCTAGTACATAGATAGCATATAATTATTCCTTGAGTCCACACTTAGGGAAGAGATCATGAGCGTTATACATGACACACCCTTGGCAGGGCATCCTGGGTACTTCTAGACTTATCGACAGATCAGAGAGAGGTTCTCATGGAAGGACCTCAAGGAATATGTGTGGAGACATGTGAGGGAGTGCATGAATTGTCAGCAGAGTGAGTCAGAGCATACCTATCCAACAAGATTATGGCAATGTACACTCATTTCAGGTCATAGGTGGGAGATTGTGTTGACATATTTCAACACAGGTCTACTAGAGGTGCAGGGTAGGGACAACGTTTCATGGACTTCATCAGAGTATTAGGCATCATAGATAGCAGAGTGGTTCTTTAGGGAGGTGTTTATGCTCCATAGGTTTCCTAAGTACATTGACCATGATTGGGAAAAAATAGTTCTCGAGACATTTTGGTAGGAGTTGTACAGACTAGCTGACACATAGTTGATTAGTGTAGCATAGTTGGAGTCGATTGGTATGAGGCATAATGGACTTATAGTATGGATTTGGGTTCTAGGAACTCATATGATTGGTCCATTTCATTTTTGGGATGTTTCGAGAGGAGATGATGGGACACATTCTATATGGAAGGATATATTTTCTTTGCTAATACCCAGGATCGGGTATGACAATGGACTTGCAGACTTTGATTCCGCTAAGGCGCATCTATAAGATACGATCCATAGTACCGGGGTTGTGTCATATAGACATTATAGCTTGGGTTTCTAAGAGTGGAGGTTGTCATCTGGGCACAAGGGCCAACCACTTATGATTAGAGTGGCGCAACTTCAACATGGTGGTTTCTTTCAGAGATTAGCTTGGGACCCTGGGATTACACGATTTGGAGGTTCAATTATTGATAGAGAGGGGATATTTGGTTCTTACTTTCAGGAGTTTTCTCATATGGTGATTAGGGTTGGTTCCCTAGAAGATCCATTCTATGAAGGTTTGATCGAGTTTTTGCAGTGCATGATTTCTCTACCTATCGGTAGTATTCAAGCGACCTCTTGTGTTAGAACCTTGCTAGAAAATGCTTTGAGAAGATGGTGCTTCACATCTTTCTAGTTGGTTTGGGACCTTGAGATCTTTCTCAAATTTAGTTTGATTTATATTGTTAATAATAGGGTTGTGATGGCATTGATTGAGGACAAACAATCTTTGGGAAGGGAGCACTGTAATGTCCCCATTTTTGGGTTCCTTTGCTTTGTAGTTGTAGATGTCTTCATGGGATTGTGTCAGCTTGATAAGAGGGGTGATTTGATGTCACCAACGAGGTCAGGGGATTTAGAGGATTTATATGATGCTTTCAGAGGTCCACTTATCATCTTTTATTCTTCGGGATCACACCTGCGCAATCATATTTCGATTCTGACACATTTAAACCGTTCCTATAATTTGGGAGTATTAATGGGCATTATTTAATGGATTACACTAAGGTTTTCATCTTAATAAATTATCTAAGAGGAGTAACTTAGTGTAATAGCTCGTTGGAACTAGGATGAAGAGATCTAAATGTTGAGATGATAAAAAAGTGACTTTCAGTCCCTAGAAATACTTTAGAGTCAAATAAATCACTTCTTGGGAGTAAAAATGTTAATAAATTAATAAAGTCATTTTACTAAAGATAAATTAAAAAGTCACTTGAGGAGAAAGGATGAAAAGGGGTATAAAAGTACAATGAGATCTCATTCTCTCATTATGTTGATGATTATTTTGATATGATTTGGAGAGATATTGGAGCCTTTGGGGTTTGGAGTAAACTCTAGTTTGGTTTGGTTTCGGTGGTGAAATATTCCACCCTAGCTAATCATGTTTCGGTGGTGAGAGATCCACCCTAGACATTTTGCGTGGAAGATCATTTATATCTTCCACTTGTTTATATTTTGAGGAAGAGATCCATCATTTTGCAACAGTTTGAGGTTTGTGTAAATCATATATTTTTGTGCAGGGTGAGTTTGGCATTGGAGGAGGTCGATTTACTCTTTGTAGAAGGTTGAGGGTTTTGTGGAGGACGATTTTGGTATGTAGGCTGAGTTTCCTCTTAGAAGAGGCTGATTTCTTCTTCTACAAAAACCAAATTCCTTGTTGGCCGATTTTCTTTGTTAGATGGTCCATATTACCTTGTCTAGAGGATGAATTATTTGATGTTGGGTCGAATTTACATGGTGGAGGGGTCGAATTTATTTATTGGTTTGAGTTCCATTATTGCTGGGTCAATTTCTCCTTGTTAATTCAAGTTTCTTGTTGTTGAGGGTTGATTCTTCATGCTAGGGAGAGTTTACCTTGTGGTTGGTTTGATTTATCAGTTTGGAGGCCGAGTTTAGTGTTGTAGAGTCCTCTTTTTTCATTGATGGTAGCTTGGGTAGCTTGGAGAGGATAGTTTCAACTCATAAAAACAATATATTTTATCATCCCACTCTCATTTACTCAGATTTGTTACAACCATACAATTGTAAGGTTAGCCTATTCATAAATCGGTTCCAAATTTGATATTTATATTTTTTGTTGTAGTGGGTTGTTGAGGTTATTATCTATTGTATTCATGTTCTCCATATTTATGCAATAAGCAACATATTTGGCACCAATACATTGTGTTACACTTGCAAAACCACAATAAGGAAACTAAACCAACAATCAATAAAATACAACAACATCAACAAAGGTATTTACAGTGGAATTGGAACCTACATCCAAAGTGCCTGAAAAAAAGTACTGAACCAAAAATGCCCCTAAAATACTACAACAACTAATGAAATAGGAATTACAGAGGGTTATGAGTATGCCCGCAAAGTGTTTGACATAAGTCATAAGACAAAAACACACTCAAAACATAACAACAACAACAAAAGTGTTATCACAATGAGTTTTGGGTTGGTCAACCAAGTGTTTGACGAAAATCTTGAGCCAGAAAACCACTAGGATATGGAGCATCAAGCCTAGATTTATAACAACCATAAGGAGGGACATTGCATGATAACCACACAATATTTCCTTGTAATCTCCATAACTCAAGTGCATTTGTCAGCTTTGGCAGATGGAAGCTTCCTCTATGTAGAACATAATGGACTATGATTGGAGAGAAAGGTATTTAGATTATCATTGGTTTTACCTGTAGTTTTTTTGTAAACTTATTATTATCAACATTTTTTATAACAATTTTGCATCCTTCGCATTTTTTTGGGGCCTTTCAACTACATGATTGAATGGCTTGCAATATTTTATTTTGGTAATTGTTATGCTTTCAATGTTGTTGTAGTCAAACAATGATGGAATCTTTTTAGTGCAACCAATTATCACCAATAGTTCCTGAATGGATTTGCTTCCACTATAACTATTTTTGTTTTTTGGGATCACCATTGGGATTTCTGAAGATGTTTTCCATGATTTCCTTTCCTAGGTAATAAATTATTCCATCAAGTAATTCAAGGGGAAACACCGAGACATGGTGGACCCCAAGCTTCACAACAAGTTGTTCTATGCATCCTAGAGAAAATGACATGATCTCAAAGACGATGAGATTTCCTGATGCTCCAACCTCACATGAGATGGAAGATTTGGAGAAAATGACATGATCCAGAAGACGATGAGATTGACTGATGCTCCTACCTCACATGAGAAAGATACTACCTCACATGAGATGGAATATTTTTCGTTGCTACATAAGCGCTAGAGAAAACAAATTTCATAAAGAGGTAATTAGAGAAAATAATGTGAAAAGATGAATAAAACATAACAAACAACTCATATTCTTTAATGGAAAAGATGCATGTTCCCCAAACATCTCATCAAGAGGAACAAATATATAAAATGAAGTGATGGGTTTGTGAATATGTATACCAAAAATATTATCACCACATAACCAAAAAACTTGCAATTGGGTTTTTACTTTGAACTCTAAAATGAATATAAATGTAATAAAACAACAAAATTGTCCCTTTTATGTCAATGTTTTAAGTGTTTTTTGAGCCTACTCTATCTACAATAATGCCAACTATTTTGATTAATTTTTTAAAGAAACAATTATGTTGTATTTTGGTGTATGGGGTGATATTGCTACCTCTTCTATAAAATGTTTACGATTCTCGAGTAATAATCAACTTCAAGGGTAGCACGAGAGGTCACAACCATTCTATGGATCTCCTATCCTCATGGATCATTGTTGGTTTCTTCCTTTGTTAATTTTTTCAGAATTAACAAAAATGATTTTTGGCAGACCCACGAATAACTAACCAATGAAAATACAAAAACACAAAAAACAAGAAGCACCCACTATTATTATAATGCTTTTTAGATTCTAGAACACAGAGGGCACACACACCTATTTGTTTTTAGCTTCTCCCCAATAAAAATGAAGCTTGTTTCTTGAATGGGTCAAGATGTAGACTACACATCTTAGGTTTTATCACAATATGGATGATATGCTCAATTTTTTCTTATTACTCACTGCTACTTCCAAATAAACTATCAAACTGTTACATGCATTCATAGGATCATCCTAGGAATGATACATCTCTATCCCAAAACTCTACTAAACAAACAAAACATTTTGTTTTATAGCTATATTTCTTCAAAGAAAACCACACAACATTTTGATTGCAACAACAATAAGGTTATAATTTATGGGTAGATACATTTTGAAAGAACCCAAAAGTTAAGCTTTTTTCATCCTCGTGACCATGTTAAGCATTAAACCTACATGTGTGAATGTCAAAATGATGAGCACCTGTAGGTCTATTTAAAGTTGTCATAAAATGTAATTCATAAGGGATTGAGGAAGGATAGAAGATTTAAAGTTGTCATAAAATGTAATTCATAAGGGATTGAGGAAGGAAAGATAAAATGTGCAATAACTCAGACTAGGTGTTAATGCCCCCCCTTCCCTGCGACCTTTGATACACATTCAAATTTAGATTTTTCCACATTAAAATATTTATTTTTGACTTTTATTCTCATCCCCGAGGTCTAAATATGGGGCCACGATGTTTAAAGTCCAGGGAAGGAATTCACATCACTATGTTGAGTGTTGAAATTTTCAATGCAATTATCATCATTGTATTCAGAGAAGGAAGATGACATGCACATGTTTTATATTAGGGCGGTAGAGATTTTCTTTTAGATGCGTGCCTACATTTTTTTTGGAATTGATTATATCGTTAATTTCAATTTATTTTAATTTCAAATTGATTAAAGATTGAGAAGAATCAAATACTATTAAATATAAATATCATTTTAAATTTATTTAAATTTAATTTAAAAAAAATCTAAAAATCAAATATTTTTCAACATGCAAAAACTTGTCGATAGAGACATTCCCAAATACTTTTAGATATAAATATCGTTTTAAATTTATTTAAATTTAAGTTTTTTAAAATCTAAAAATTAAATATTTTTCACCATGCAAAAACTTCTTTATAGGGACATTTCCATTGCATTGGCACTTGCTTTTATTAAATTTATTTATTGACATCAACTCATAAGTGCAAATTTTTTAATCAAACATGCACTTGAATTTGTTTTATTTGTCTTATTTTTATTAAATTTATTTATTTATGCAAAGATACAACATCAAATTACCAATGAGAGACTTTGTAGTAGATGCTACAATTATTCCCTTAAATAGAGAAAAGCGTTTTATGGATAAAATATAAAACAAGTTAATGTAAATAAGACACATCAATGTGCCTAAATTTATAAAATATTAACCAATAAAAAATACAAATCTCAGCTACTTATGGGCCGAATCAACATTTTTTTACTGTGTTTTTTTTTCATTTTTCATGGTCATTAGGTAAATATTGAAATTTATCATCTTATGCCAAGCAAATCCAATGTGGCTTTTAAGATATTATTTATTTATATCCATAGCTGCACAATACCTAAATAATGCTATAAAGTATGAAAATATTACATTATCCACTTTTTATTAAATGTATATAAAATTATTATCAAATATATACATACTCTTTAACATATTTTTGTCAATTTATGTGCAACTTGTTTTTATGTGCAACTTGTTTTTGGAATATCCAACGAATGTCGTAAAAAAGACATCCAATCAAACATCATTGAAATTTTACATTCAATTTAAATGTTTTTACTTATTTTGAACGTTTTTTTATGTGTGCTTGTGGACATGAACCCGTAAACATTAACTTGTATTAAAACTGTCAACTTGTAACCTACTTTTCTTGTATATTATTTCATTGATATTTTTATTCATTCATTGATTTCATAAATTTTCTAAAACTTTAAAATGTGTGAGTTTTACTTCAATTTACACCATATATTTTTTAATAACTTTAAAGTCTATATATATTTCTGTTTACATATTTAAATTATTATAAAAGTTATAGAGATCCATTTAATTTTATTAGAATATTTTCCATCCACTACTGTGAATTCTAATATTTTTTGCATAGATATCAGGATTTATTTACCTATCAACTCAAGCCAAAAACATAAATCATAAATTTATTTATGAATCCATAAATAAGGAACAAATAACAACCTCTATTTAGTGGAACATTAAGAAAACAACAAGACAACTTCTTTCACTTGCAATGGAGAACCTTGAAACAGAACTAGCATCACCTGCTTCCGTAGTATTGCAGTACAATTAAGACCTCTATGTAATTGAGTATGAGATCAATGATTTTACAATCAACTCATGTTTTATATATGTTGAAAATAGTACAAACTCTTTCTTCCCTCGTATGTTGTGTTAATCCTAAGTGTCCATATCAACAACAATTCCTTCTCTTTCCCTACATGTCTATCCCACCACTTTAACTCCTTTCCTTGTCCTACATGTCTAGACTTTATTCTCAATTCACTTAGGCATTCCCATTCATCCTTCATGGGGGTATACTAGTTATGTATGAATGATATGTGGTTGTTGACAAGGTACAAATGGAAGTGTACAGGAGGTCCTTAACAAAGGATGACACAAATTTATGGAGGCACCTACCCTTAAAAAGGGTGATCAATGTAATATTAGGTATGTTGGGTTTTACACTTCGAATCTAAATAACTTAATAATCAACAAGGTAAAAATCAATACAAAATCATTAAATGCTTTGTAGATGGGTATTTATGATCCGCCTTAAAAAATCTTATCTACTGTGTAATGATAATATCATTTGTTATCTTATACATGTTTTCTTTAAAAGAGTACTTGAAAGGGAATTGATGAGGGAAAAGTACGTGTAGATGAATATATTCATGTGGAAAATATAATGAGGATTTTGAGAATGATGTTTTTACAGACTTGTAGTTTGCTCGATTTTTTTCCTTTTATGAATTGTTGTGCCCAAGTCGTTTCGACACCTCCAGTCATGCAACACTGACATGCCTCAGTTGCAGTGGCTTGAACAACATGCGACTACTACTAACAGACTATTCTTCTTCACCTAAGGTCTGCCATAATTTTTCCTTAGGATACAACAAGTTAGATGACCAACCAATTTTAACATGCTTAGTTCATCCAACAAGCAGATAGGCATGTGTCCAACCACAACCTTAAAACATTCCACAACAATTCTACATTTAGCCAATATTATAATTAGTCAATTTAATAATATTCAAGAAACAAAAACATCCAATATAAAATAAGCATCCACAATGCATAATAGAAGTATGATGGTCGACACCCAATCCATTTGAATAAACACTTTATTACACAAAGAATGTTTACATGATATAATGGGGGAGCATGGCCATTTCATACGAATCAATTACAAAATACAATAAATTCAAGGAAAAACAACCTCATGCCAAATTTCCCAACAACCTTGTAAAAACAAACTCAAGAAGCTTCTACAAGCTTGTCACCTACAAGCCCCGTCCCATTCTCTATCTCACCAAGGCAACAAAATTCATTCCATTATGCCCAACCTTAGCACAATCATAGAACTCCTTATCCTCCTTGTTGTGTGAACTCTTCTTGATGCCACTTATTGTATGCATTTTCACTTTGAGGTGTCCCCTTATTTATATGAGTATTTCTGCGCTCACAAGCTCTATTTGCCCAAGGTGGAACCAAGTGCCATTTAACTTACTTTCTCATCTTCGATGACTTATCTTCCATGTTGTCCATAATGCCCAATTTTCTCAAGTCATCTTGAGCTTTCCCAAATCGCCTCGTCCACCTAGGTCATCCATGCCTAGGTTGTCTTGTCCACTTAGGTCATCCATGCCCAGGTTTTCCTGTCCACTTAGGTCATCCATTCCTAGGTTGTCCCGTCCACTTAGTTCATCCACAAATAGGTTGTCCCATTTGTAATGTCGTCTGGAGCCTGTTGAGGTCTCCCCTTCTGCCAGATAATCCTTATCATCCATGCCCAAGTGGACCCAACTTCTCCTAAGTGGGCCAACTCTTCCAATTAGTCTCAATTCCTCCAAAGACAAATCCATATGAGTCAATTTGGTATGCCCAAATGCGCCCAAGGCATCCAGTATGTCTGCATCATATGGATGCTTTCCTAAGGGAGTATGATTTTCAAGTGTGATCCGTGAATGTGGTCCATGACAACTTGTGCTTGAAGGAACCTCGACCATTTTTTTCAACCCCCAAGTGTAGACCACCTAATTTCCTCAATCCAATATAAGTCTAGGCATCCATTCTCATCAAGACTCTAGACAAGTCTATCTAATTCATTTGACTTGTCTTTGTCTATGGAGTACCCTACTTATCTGTAGGTGTACCTAAGTCCGTTCACAGTCTGTTTGTGGAGGCGCACCCTGTTTGTCTGTAGGTGTGCTAAATTCCATGTTGCCAATGGGCCAAGACGTCCATTCAACATGTGCCTTGAAAATAGACCAAGGTTGTCTTCTGTCATGCACCTTTCCAATGGGAAAAGGATATCATCCAAGGCATTCCTTTCCATGGGCCAAGTTGACTTATTAATCTAAACTATCCATATCTGTCGATTTGGTTGAGCTGTCCGACACCCCTTTAGGAAATGGCCTTACATCGTCCCCCACTAAAAATTATTTCCATCCTTGGAAACATCCTCAAGAACCTCCTATCCTTAAGTCACCATTCAAATCTATGCAACCATTCACAATCAACACCCAACTCTATGCATTGTCCAAGACATAGTTTCCATGCAATTAACCTCCATCTAATCCATGGACAAGTGCCTCCTTTCCCAAATCTGTCAACAATGCCTCTAGCTATTTTCACCTCATTTTATTGTATATTCCATCTAACCCATCACAACTAATATTTCCTACTACAATTACAACCTAAAATTCATCAAGAAGATTGCCAAAATCTGTCCATGTCTTGCACGTCCAAACCTTTTGTTGCATCATTACTTCGACTAACTTTCCATGCTCCTGTACATAAACCTCCTCATGTCTTATGATAGTCAAGTGGCCATTCCAACTATCATTCCAAAGTCATGGAAAATGCATTCCATCATGCTCAAAATGGTCTTTTCATGCTGTAATTCAATCTATTTGTACAATTCTAATGGACTACGCAAAGTGCCCAACTTTTCCTCCAACCGTTGAGTCACCTTTTGTTACTCAACCTCCAAATGAGGGTGAAAAATGGCCGTAACAACCATTTCCCTCAAGTGCCTCAACAATCCATCCAAATTTTCGTAAGTCAAATGAGCTATCCAAAAGACTTTAATACCTCTTTCCAAAGAGAGGAACGACTGCACCAATACTCTAGTCACCTCCAACCAATGATCCTTCTGATCTCTAGGTCATATGGAAATCATCTACAAGATGCCCAAGGAGTGATATTCCTCAACCTAAGTCCTTATATACAAATAGGAGAGAAAAACCTCCAAGTCAACTTGGTCTGCATTCCCAGCTACACCATACAAGTCAACTGTCAATGTTTTCTTGGTTGACTCCTTCGTTGTATCCATCTATCACATAGAATACAACTACCTTGCTCCACCCAAGAAAATGTTGCATGATTTGGCACCATTTTTGTTGCAGAGGAGGGGATAACCTACTACCATCACAAGTTTCCAAAAAATGATCCCTCCATGGTATTCCTCCCTATTCACCAAACTCGACACCTTCAAGTTCCCTTATCCTCCATTGCCTACTGCAAGGAAGTGAGCTGCCCAAGACTTCAAACAATGAATGGAAGGTGGTATGAAACTTCCAAGGCCACCTCCAACAACTACAATACAAATTTACCCATGCCTACTGTTAGTCTCTAACCTTGTCTTTGACTGAGTGGGTGCCCCTAGTCCCCGCCCTTTCCTTTTTCACGATTTTCTGTCAAAACTTTGTTTTTATCTCTTGGCTTGGAAGATTATTTTTCAATCTTTATTGCAATTTCTAAATGATTTTTAAGGTTTTTAAAGATTAGTATTTGATATGATAATTTTTTGTCACATCACTTTTCGATTCATTACTTGAATTTTCAAATTTTTGCCAAGTCAGAAAAGGCACTATTCCTACAACACTAGGAATAATCATTGTTTTGCATGTGCCACCCTGGCCATATAGTGTCATAATTTTTCAAATCGTTATTAAAGGATCTGCATGCCTCTACATGATCTATTTTCGAGTTGCTATTTTATGATAACAAATACATATGAAAGATAGAGTTGTACTCGCCATACCTGCATCAAATCAACATGTCTGATTATCATTCATCACCTTTCTATTTCAGTATGTCGGTTATTTGTGCAGGGATTGAAGAGAGAAGTAACTTCTAGTTCTTAACAACCCACGTGAATTGAAGATTCAAAACCATCGTTCTTATCAGATTTGTTTATAGGATCATATCAGCGGTATGGTACCCAAAAAGAGTGGCCATATAATCAGACTAGAGCCCGAAGGAACAAAATTGCTCGAAGCATACCCTCAAATGGCGCAGAAATTCAAGGATGTTGGTTGGTTGGAAATTTTCTCAACCTTCCAGGGGCATGAAAAATAGATCTCGATGGTGTTTGCATAGAATTTTGATGGCTTCAAAAATGTAGTTGGGAAACTTCTGATGCATGTGACTGAACATTCTATTTCTAAATCCTGTAAATTTCCAGTGTATGGGGAAAGATGGTGGAAGAAGGAGAATGTGGTCATGGAATTTGTAAATCAGTTTCTAATTCTAGAGAAACAAAACCCTAACTGGAAAAAGGGAATACCACACAGTTGGGTAATGAAAGAATGGCACACTGCTTTTCTAATCATCCACAGGTACATTACATGTGAAGGCAGGTTTTCCTTGGTTTATCTCTATCATATCAGACTGTTGATTCATATAAATGGTGATTATCCTCTTAATTTACCCTCCTTTTTGCTAAAAAGTTTATCCAAAATGTCTAAGATGGTGCAATCGCATCCTGCTACAACAAAAGCCAGTCTCTTTCATCAGGGTTTAATTAGAACATTGGTAGTCTTCTCTTTAAACGAAGTCAAGAGATCATGGGATTGGTTAATCCAGTCTTTAAAAAAAGATTTACTGTCAACTAAATCCAAAACTGTCAAACAGAATAAATCATCCAAACAGAAATAGACTTTTCAAGCCACCAAATTCTTAATTAAAGAAGAATCACCCACAACTAGTGTAACTCGGGCTAGCAAGAGGGAATTGAAAATTCAATAAACCATTGGAGATTTTCCTGTAGTTGAAGATCACGAGAAAGCTACCACTAGTTGAGGTAAGAAGTATAAAACAAATGAATTCACTGACATATTTCCTAATCTAGATATAAAGAGGGAAATTGATGAAAATGAGGATTACACTATAAGCCCAATTCAGATTCCAGTCAAGCAGAAACAATGATCTACAAGTAAGAAGAGAAAAAAGAAAACACCCGTGCCTAAGTCCCCTAGGATAAACTCCACCAGAGCTGCCAATAAATGCAGATTGAATTCAAAAGAAATGTTTCCTCCATCCATTAAAAAGGAGAATCTTATAATTATAGAAGATAACTCATAAGATTCCAAGACAAGCATAAAAAAACAAACATGGGCACCTTATTTACACAGAGATGAGAAATAATCTGAAGACTTGAGGAAGAGACAAGAAAAGGGAAAGCTGGTTTCTCAGTACTCCAGGATATGCGTGACAACAACAACCACAAAATCAACTTCAATATCTGAATATGTGTTTAAAGGTACAAATGTAGTTTATGATGACATAGATGATATTTTTGCAGAACCAGACCATATGCAAGACCTTCTAGAAACCATAGATTCTGATAGCATTGAAGATGAAGATCATAGTTCTGGATTATCTTCAAAATATATGATCAAATTAAGAAAGCCTCAAGCTGCTATAGATCTGAATTTACCTGCTTCTGTAGAGGAATATTCAAAATTTAAAGTGAAAGCAAGTAAGGAAAAAGACAGAGTAAAGGAATTGCAGAGTATGATTAAGAAATTGAAGAATGAGAAAGATTTTTTTGAGTAATGGAATTCCAAGAAGCAAGAAAAGATTCAGGATGAACATAACAGAAAGAAGAAAAGACAGAAATCAAATACAAGAAATACTTTGTTTTTCCTGTTTTAGTCCTTATCTTCAAGAGCAGTTTATGAAACTATGGAGATGAATTTTTGGAAAAAAAAGAGGTTTTTGTTGGGAATGGCTCCCTTCAGAAAAAAACTCTCTCAGTTTTTACACAACTATCACATTTTAAGAGATTCAAATATATATTTGAGGCCTATTTTTTAGATATTTCACAATAAATAATTTCCTGTTTTAGTCACTAATGTTGGGCGAGGTTGCATAATAGTTGGAGATGAATTTTTGGAAACCAAAAGAGGTTTTTGTTGGGAACTAGTCCCTTCATAAAAACCTATCTCATATTTTACACAACTATCACCATTTGGGAGATACGAAGAGATTGTTGGACCCTATTTTTCAGGAATTTGCCAGATTTATTTTCCTAAAAAAATCTCATGGGCAACAATTGACAAGCCACCTCATCAATTTGACTTGGAGATTAGATTTTATCTTCCCCTTGATTATTTGAAACAAGAAACTAAATATATATGATGAGGTTTTCATATCTATTTCTTTTGGATCTTGATAATTATGTACTGTTTCTATATAAACTCTGTAAAAGGAGAAGTGAAGGTGGATGAGTTTGGATTCAAGGACATTTTATTATAAATCCACTGTAAGACAATTTATATTCCATATTGATACTAAATGAGAAAGACATGTTGATGGTCATTTCCTGTTTCATATATTATTCTATTTCTTTTCTTACTTGAATTCATTTATTCTGTTGCAATGCATATGATTTCTTGATTTTAAGTAACACAATGAACATTTTGTTGTTTTTTGTTTATTATCAATATTGTCTTCAAGTACATGTTCTTGTTTCTCAATGATATTATGAAATAAGAATTCCATATGGAGTTGACAAACTAGATACTCTCATATATTCCCTTCTTTATTTACCTTATTATTTGATCTATTAAGGTGACTACCATTTACTAAATCAGTGGGATGTTTTATTGCTTTTACATTTGAGTTATGTGTTTATTTTGAATCCTTGAACCAACTTTCAACCATTTTCTAAAAACCTATTCAGAAATCCCTTAAAAAATACCATTTCAATAACATGATGATGCCCTAGCTTGCCCTCTCATAGTCAAGTGCAACTTTAGGAACTAACATCTTTTGGCTCCATTGCCGAGGATATAGGAACGAAGAATTTATCCCTAGGAGAACGACAACGATCAATTCTATCTCTTGATGGTGAATAGGATTTGGACACTTTTTCTGACTATATCATTCACCTAGAGACTCCATGAAGGAAGAATCCATTGGAAAATCCAATGATCCAAGATGTCGAAGGCTATGGAAGCCATTTTGTCTCGTAGGTTTGATCCATTTGATTTCTCCTGTATTCCTGGTTTTCCAAATGTTGTGCCTACTATGCATGAATGGGGAGACTACCTTCCAAGGTTCAGAGGAGATGATCATGATCATCCTGCACAACACTTGATTGATTTTCATCTATACATCGACCAACTTGATATTCATCATGAAGATGTATTGCTGAAAATGTTTATGTACTCCTTGGAAGGTGAGGTGAGAGAATGGTACCAATCTCTTCTTGTTTCCAGTATTTCATCATTAAAGGATTTTCATGATGCGTTTTATTCATATAAAATAAATTTTATCCAGTTGAGAGTCTTTTTGAGCATTGGTGTGAGGGATATGCATTTTAAACTCAATATTCAGTAACCAATCCTTTTGGTAGTGAAAATGAAAGGTATGATTATGTTGAGTAAGATAAAGAAGAGTTATTATCAATTCTATCTTCTTCTTATTCTGATTTACAGCAGGAGGACTGTAGTAATGAAATTCATGCAGATATATGTTAGGCTTATGAATCTCATGATGAATTTGAAACTTGTCAACATGTTTATGATAACTCTTATCTGAATGTTCATCCTTATGAAGAATGTGTTGCTGAGAGTCTTTGTGAAAATCATTTGCTGACTGGAAAAAATCTTGTTGAAGACCATATTGTTGATGAGAAAGAACAACAAGTAGATGTAGATACATCAGATACTTTTTTAGATGTGTCTAATGGTCAAAATTATAATAAAAATCAGGGAACATATTTATATTCATTCTTTCAAAATGATCATGAAACAAATGTCTCTGAATTTGAAATATCATAATTTTTTTCAAATCAACCTACATACGATGACTATGATGATGATATTGAAGTCCTAGATCCATATGTCTATGATGTAGTAGGATTTGACTAGAAATTTCATGAAAACATTGAGTCCATCGTCCATGAGGAACCAGATCCTGTATATGACAACTATGTATTAGAAGGTAGCAAGGAAAATGAATATGAGCCTCTTGATTTTCATGATAATATTATTGTTTTGAATGTTGTTGTCCAAGGAACTTATGAACATATTCAAAAGGACCTTGTTTCTTTTGATTGTGATAAAACAAATGATCTTCAAAAGGATCATGGAGCAAATATTTCAGAACAACAATTTTGTTCATGGCACCGTTGGGAGTTATGTTGTGATTTTCATGACCCAGTGGCTATTTACATAGAGTCCATGTTTCCACAAGTTCAAAATGTGGCAACATCTAGGATGAAAGTGGAATGCAACAATAAGTATAAATTTCATATTAAACGTCTTCTGTAAAAAATTCTATTTTCCTACATTTCTTCATTAAGCTACCAAAAAGAAGACCAATTTCTTAGTAAAATGCTTTCATGGCTGCATTGGAAGTTTGATGTGACCTGATCAAGGAACTGATTGGTTAGTTGTGTAGGAGTTGTACATAAATAAGATTTATTTTTGAGCATGNCTTCATTAAGCTACCAAAAAGAAGACCAATTTCTTAGTAAAATGCTTTCATGGCTGCATTGGAAGTTTGATGTGACCTGATCAAGGAACTGATTGGTTAGTTGTGTAGGAGTTGTACATAAATAAGATTTATTTTTGAGCATGTTGGTTTCAGTTTCAAGATCAATATAAAGTATGAGAGTAGTGTCAAGTTTTCAGTATGAAAGAAAAATGACTCCATAGCCCAATGGAAAGACTACTTGTAGTTTTGTGGTTGTTATTTTTGGATTGCAAATAAAGGAATGGCTGGACATGGAAATAATTACAGTAAAAGTTGATGATGATGAGGGATATGAAGGCATTGGTCAACAAGTTCTTAAATTTTCATCATGAAACTTTATCCCCAAAAGGAGATAGTGTTAGTCTCTAACCTTGTTTTTGACTGAGTGGGTGCCCCCAGTCCCTGTCCTTTCCTTTTTCAAGATTTTCTGTAAAAACATTGTTTTTACCTCTTGGCTTGGAAGATTATTTTTCAATCTTTATTTCACTTTCTAAATGATTTTTGAGGTTTTTAAAGATTAGGATTTGATATGATAATTTTTTGTCACATCACTTGTCAATTCATTATTTGAATTTTCAAATTTTTGCCAAGTCAGAAAAAAATGCTACAGGAATAGCGCTAGGAATAATCATTATTTTGCATGCGCCACCCTACCCAGATCGTGTCATAATTTTTCAAATCATGATTAGAGTATATGCATGCCTCTTCATGATCTATTTTCGGGTTGCTATTTTATGATAACAACTACATATGAAAGATTGAGCTGTACTCGCCATACTCGCATCAAATCAACACGTCTGATTATCATGAATAGAATCATCACCTTTCTATTTCAGTATGTCGGTTATTTGTGTAGGGATTGAAGAAATAAGTAACTTATAGTTCTTAAGAACCCATGAGAATTGAAGATTCAAAACCATAGATCTTCTCAGATTTGTTTACAAGATCATATCAGTGGTATGGAACCCAAAAAGAGTGGCCATATAATCAGAATAGAGCTCGAAGGCATGGAATTTCTTGAAGCATACCCTCAAATGGCACATAAATTCAAGGATGTTGGTTGGTTCGACTTTTTCTCAACCTTCCAGGGGCATGAAAAACAAATCTCGATGGTGTTTGCACATAATTTTGATGGCTTCAAAGCTGTAGTTGGGAAACTTCTGATGCATGTGACGGAACATTCTATTGATAAATCTTGTAAATTGCTAGTGTATGGGGACATATGGTGGAAGAAGGATAATGTGGTCATGGAATTTGCAAATCAATTTCTAATTCCATAGAAACAAAACTCTAATTAGAAAAAGGAAATACCACACAGCTGGATAAGAAAAGAATGACACACTGCTTTTCTAATCATCCACAGGTATATTACATGTGAAGGTAGGTTTTCCTTGGTTTATCTCTATCATATCATACTGTTGATTCATATAAATGGTGATTATCCTCTTAATTTACCCTACTTTCCACTAAAAAGTTTATCCAAAATGTCTAAGAGGGTGCAATCCCATCTCGCTACAGCAAAAGGCAGTCTCTTTCATCAGGGTTTAATTGGAAAATTGGTAGTATTCTCTTTAAACGAAGTCCAGAGATCTTGGGATTGGTTAATCTAGTCTTTAAAAATGGATTTACAATCAACTAAATCCAAAACTGTCAAAGGGAAGAAATCAACCAAACATAAACAAACTTTTCAAGCCACCAAATTCTTAATTAAAGAAGAATCACTTGCAACTAGGGTAACTTAGGCTAGTAAGAGGAAATTGCAAATTAAGCAAACCATTGGAGATTTTCCTGTAGGTGAAGATCATGAGAAAGCTACCACTATTCGAGGTAATAAGTCTAAAAAAATGAAGACACTGACATATTTCCTAATCCATATATAAAGAGGGAAATCGATGAAAATGAGGATTACACTATAAGCCCAGTTCAGATTCCAGTCAAACAGAAACAATGATCTACAANAAAAAAAAAAAAAAAAAAGAGAAAAAAGCCAACACCTGTGCCTAAGTTCCCTAGGAGAAACTCCACTAGAGCTGTCAATAAATGCAGATTGAATTCAAAAGAAATGTTTCATCCATCCATTAAAAAGGAGAACCTTATAATTATAGAAGATAACTCATAAGATTCCAAGACATGCATCAAAAAATAGGCAGGGAAACCTTCTTTACACAGAACTGAGAAAGAATGTGAAGACTTGAGGAAGAGATATAAAGAGAGAAATAAGGTTTATCAGTACTCCAAGAGACCCGTGACAAGAGAAACGAAAAAATCAACTTCAATATCTGAATCTGTGTTTAAAGGTACAAATGTAGTTTATGATGACATAGATGATCTTTTTGCAGAACCAGACCATATGCAAGACCTTCCAGAAACCATATATTATGATAACACTGAAGATGAAGATCATAGTTATGGATTATCTTCAAAATATATGATCAAATTAAGAAAGCCTCAAGCTGCTATAGATTTGAATTTACCTACCCCTGTAGAGGAATATCCAGAATTTAAAGTGAAAGAAAGGAAGGAAAAAGACAGAGTAAAGGAATTGCAGAGTATGATTAAGCAATTGAAGAATGTGAAATATTTTTTTGAGCAATGGAATTTGAAGCACCAAGAAAAGATTCAGGATAAACATAACATAAAGAAGAAAAGATAGAGATCAAATACAGGAAATACTCTGTTTTTCCTGTTTTAGTCACGATCTTTAAGAGAAGTTTCTGAAACTATGGAGATGGATTTTTGGAAACCAAAAGAGGATTTTGTTGAGAACGGGTCCCTTCACAAAAATCTCTCTTATATTTTACACATCTATCAAATTTTAAGAGATTCAAATATATCTTTGAGGCCTGTTTTTCAGAGATTTCATAATAAATAATTTCATGTTTTAGTCACTAATTTTGGGCAAGGTTGCAAAACATCTGGAGATGAATTTTTGGAAATAAAAAGAGGTTTTTGTTGGGAATGACCCCCTTCACAAATTTTTTTCTCAGAGTTTACATAGTTATCACTGTTTTGGAGATACAAAGATATTGTTGGACCCTATTTTTTAGGAATTTTCCAGATTTATTTTCCTAAAAAATCTCATGGACAACAATTGACAAGCCACCTCATAAATTCTACTGGGAGATCAGATTTGATCTTCTCCTTAATTATTTGAAACAATAAACTAAATATATATGAGGAGGTTTTCATATCCATTTCTTTTGGATCTTGATAATTATGTATTGTTTCTATATAAACTCTGTAAAAGGAGAAGTGAAGGTGGATGACTTTGGATTCAAGGACCTTTTTGTAAAAATCCACTGTAAGACAATTTATATTCCATATTGATACTAAATGGAAAAGACATGTTGATGGTCGGATCCTCTTTCATAACTTATTCTATTTCTTTTCTTACTTGATATCATTTATTCTGTTGCAATGCATATGATTTCTTGATTTTAAGTAACACAATGAACACTTTATTGTTTTTGTTTATTATCAAGATTGTCTTCAAGTACATGTTCTTGTTTCTCAATGATATTCTAAAATAAGAAATCCATATGGAGTTGAAAAACTAGATACTCATATATTCCCTTCTTTATTTACCTTATTATATGATCTATTAAGGTGACTACCATTTACTAAATCAGTGGGATGTTTTCTTGCTTTTACATTTGAGTTATGTGCTTATTTTGAATCCTTGAACCAACTTTCAACCATTTTATAAAAAATTATTCAGAAAACCATTAAAAAATACCATTGCAATAACCTCATGATGCCCTAGCTTTCCCTCTCACAGTTAAGTGCAACTTTAGGGACTAACACCTACTAAGGGAATCATCCCAACAAACTGTTGTTCCAAGCTTCTGTTGGTTGTGGATCCTGATTATATTCCTAATTCAAAGGTCTTGTTTCAACCACGTTTGGACCCCATTACCCGACAAGGGTGTGTGGGGGGGCTTTACCCCCCACATCTCTCACTAGGGGGGGCGATGA
>SNQJ01S0009271.1:43922-68113 GCA_010110895.2 Picea sitchensis | reverse complement strand
CCCCCGAAGAGAAATGTTTGGGAATTTTACCTTGTAAAATATTGTAATTTTGTAGTCAATCTGGACCATTAATTATAAGGTCGCAGATATGACAGTAGAATTTATGTTAGGGGTTTTTTCCCTAGAAGGAAACCCTCTTTTATGAGGTAATTTCATTGTGACTATCTATGTGAGTGAATATTGTATTCTGAGAGAGGATACTGTGAGAGAAAGAAGAGGAAGTTGCAGTGGGTATGTTGTAGGTTGTATCGCTTCATTTGTTGGAAATAAAAGAAGGAGCTAGAAATTTCTTTGGTGGACGTATCCCACACTGGGTGAAACATGCATATATGTGTCTCTATTGTATTGTGTATCTTTTGTGTTTTATTTCCACATTTGTTTTATTTTATTTCTCTGCGATCCTGCTTTTCTAACAACTAGTATCAAAGTGAAAGGTAATTCGCAGGAAAAGAGGGTTCCTAGTTCGAGTGGGAGCAAGGGACAAAGATGGAAAGTTTAAGGTCAAGAAATTTAATGGAAAAAACTACCAGTTATTGAATATGAAAATGGAAGATTATCTATATCATAAGGATCTTTTCCTATCATTGGGTGGAAAAACAAAGCAACCGACGTGTATGAAGAACGGAGAATGGGATATTCTTGACAGAAGGGCATTGGGAATGATACAGTTGTGCTAGGCAACATTGGTGGATTTCAATATTTCAAAATAAACAAAAATGAAGGATATGATGAAGGAATTGGCTAAACTATATGAAAAACCCTCAGCCTCCAATAAGGTATTTCTAATGAAGCGATTATTTAATATGAATATGTTAGACGATGGGTCTGTTGCCAACCATTTAAATGAATTTAATACGGTTAATAATCAACTAAGTTATGTAAAAGTGGAATTTTATGATGAGGTTAGGGATCTTCTAATATTGTGCTCATTGCCATAAAGCTGGAATGGCTTGGTCATGGATGTAACTAACTATGTCTCTGGTTCAAACACTCTGAAATTTGATGATGTTGTTGGTGTTATCCTTAGTGAGGAAATGCGACGAAAAAACATAGGTGAGACATCAGGTAATTCTTTGACCATGGAGAATAGGGGAAGAAAAAAGGATAGAGGAAAGATCTTAGGGAAATACGAGAATTCTAGGAAGGGAAAATCCAAATCCAGACTAGGAAATATAGAGTGTTGGAATTGTTAGAAGAAAGAACATCCGAAGAAAGACTATGGTAGCACCATGATTTTCATAGCTAAGGATAGAGGTTTGTCACAGTTTGAAAAGTCATTCCTATTAGCACCAATATTGTTTGTATGCTTGGAATCATCTAACATTTCCAAAGGTCAGTTTCAAAGGGAAGCTTTATCATTTATTATTTCCATTTCCATTTGCAACTGCATGCTGCAAAATTCACTGTACACTGTAAAATTTTCTACGTGTTGCACAGAGGATGATGTTGTGTAGAGGATGTTGTCACGCATAGGATGCTGTCGTGCGTAGGATGTTGTCACGCATAGGATTGATATCGCGAAAATGACACTGTCGCATAGAGGATGCTGTCGCGCATAGGATGCTATTGCACAAAGGATGCTGTCGTGCAGATGACACTATCACACAAAGGATGCAAAAGGGGTTGGTTGGAAAAATAGTGTAGAAAATGACTATTGAATGTAGCTTTCAAATTCGATTGAAACTTAATGCAAAGGTCCTGAATATTTGATGAAAATATTCTAATGGTGGTAGTTTGATGTATTGTACTCTCTCTTTACATACATGATTTTATGTGTTCTTTATATTCATATCTTTATTTTTGTCTAAATAGGAACGTGATTCGAATCTAGGATTCATTGTGCGGTGTTCTAGATTTGCGCCATTTAGACGACTTTTTTTCTTCTAAGTAAACTCCGAATTCATCCCCAACGGTGCTCCAAGTTGCTTCGTGTATTTTTCTCTCTCCATACACAACGATTTTTAATTGAAATATTGTTTCTTACTTAGCCTTTATCCTCTCAAGTTCAGTCACTAAGTCATTTGTTTCTATCGTTTTCTTAAATTGAATCCATAGCCCAAGGTATTTCTTTCTTTTGCCAATAGAGCTAGAAATATTGTATAAAAGTGTTAAATCTAGCCGACCATTTAAAGCCATAACCTCTGCAGAGATGAAGTCTCAGAGAGATCCCTCTCGAAGTCGGAAAGGCTAGTTTATGACCTCAAACTTGGTTTGTAGGTTTCCTCTGTCATTCGTTTTCTCATCCGAATGAAGTTTATAGAGGGCTAACATTCTGACACTGTTGTCGGGGAACAAAGGTGAAATATTCCTTGGGAGAAACAACAATGTTCGGATTTGAGTACTGATGGTGAAAAGTATTCAGACACAGAAAGACTTTACATCATTCACCTGGAGACTCCATTTTCAAGAATCTAGAATTCAAAATTTTCATGGAGACTCCACTGTCCAAAGACTCAGTAGCCTGAAGATTTTATTGACGACACCAATCAAACTTCAAATCTGATTCAGAGACTCCACTCGAGGACGAGATCTAATGACATAGCTATGAAAGGACATCATGGGAGAAAACAAGTACCTAAAGTTGAGTTTTTTCCAAGACATAATATTTTTTGTTACTAAGTACTTTTTGTCCTTTCCTGAACATGCTAAACAAATTTTTCTTTACCTGCTGCATTCAAATGATGATAATGAAAATCTTGCAATTGTATATCCTCCTCCCAAATTTGTACATATATCTCCTCAGTTTATCGCCGATTTTGATCAAAATATTCCATTTGAGCCATGTGATGACCATAGCCAAGTTCATGAGCCTCATGAAACCAAGGATGATGTCTCACCTCTTGTACTTGATCCAACACCCTCCAAGATTAAAAATAGATACAATCCTTTAAAATTACCTCAAATCCTTCATGATTTTCCTCCAAAGCACTATAAGTACCTACCTGTGTTTGATGGAGAACCTAATTCCATCACAGCTGAAAAACACATACAAGATTTTGAAAATTTTATAGATATGTTTGAGATTGATCATGATGATATTTGTATGAGGGCCTTCTCTCAATCCTTGAAAGGGGATACCAAAGATTGGTTTAAACATTTGCAACCAGAGACAATTAGCTCATGGGAGGAATTGAAGAATGTCTTTTTGAAGTTTTGGGGCAAAGAGAAATCTTTGGATCTATAGCTTACAGAGTTCTATGCCTTGAAAAGGCAGAGAAATGAAACTATTTCTACATTCAGTAGAAGGTTTTCCAGTATTTATTACAATTTTCCCAAAGAAATTCAACCCACTGAAGCTGCTGCCACGCTCCATTATGCAACAATTTTTCATCCAGATTTGTCTTTCCTCATGATGGAAAGAAGACCTAAGTCCTTACAACAAATGTTTAATGATTCTCAGGAGATTCAACACAATATCCAAGCATGTAAACAAATTCGAAATGAGGAGTTGGATGCTAAAGAACATGACAATGAATATGAACATAAAACAATTGATTTGAATCTTGAGAAGAGAGTTAATAATATCATATGCCCTCCTGAAGTTTTAAATGCTAATGATTTTGCAAAGGATTATATTCCACTTATTGAAAGAAAAGGTGCTAATTTAGCTTCTAATCCATCCCATGATAATCATGGGGATGATTGTTTTATGTATTCATTTGTAGATAGTCAAGAAGATGAATTTGCAAATCATCTTGTTGAAGAGCAGGTTGGTGTTCCAAGATTTTCCTTGTCAGATGACATTGCAGATGTTGCTGATTTTCATATATATGATGAATATGTTTATGGTTATGATGTTGAATCCCTAGAACAACCAACTGCATGTTCTCTATCAGAAAATGTTCCTTTTCAGTAGTGTAATGAGAGAAATCAACCTGCATATCACAGTTACAAAGAAGAAAGTACTGACTCAGCTAAAGGAAATTCTTTACCTTTATGCTTTTCTTCATTTAAATTATTGAAAGAAAATTCTAAGATCATCATTGAATCAAAGGAATGTGTGCGGATGCCAAATCACACTAATTCACTGGAACAAATTGAAAAGAAATTGTAGCAATCTTCTCATGTGTTTGATGACCCTGTTACTTGTTATGTAGAAGGTCTTGTTAGTTCAAAATTGCAGCCATTGGTCAAAGATGAATTTGAAAATGAGTGTGTTCAACAATCCAAAGAAATTGAAAAATGTGCATATGACAACAGTGAAAAAAAGGAGAAGGTTTTGAATCAGGTGAAAGAACCTTGCCATTGCATTTTGTTTCTTTCAAATTGCTGAAGCAAAATCCTTATAAAGTTTCAAAATCAGAAATCCTCTAGGTATGATGTTGAATATGAAGAAAGAAGTGGACTTGCAAAAGAAAACTATCTCCCATTATGTTTTTCTTCCTTTGAATTATTGAAAGTAAATCATGAGATAAAAAATAAAGTAGGTGTTGGCACAGGGGCAGAAGGGTTCAACGCTTCAACAACGCACCAACAAAACACTAACTACCGACCCTTTCGAGAACACCTGTGAAGCAGATGAAGTCTCACCCGAGGTAGAGGCAGGGGGGTTGTAGTCACACACATATGCGATCACAATGCTTTAATTAACAGAGCACTTAACAATTAACATTCATTAGTCATTAACCCTTATTCACATCACAGGTAAAACCTTAATTACAGAACAACACAGTATTCGAAAAGATCTAACACATCCAAGCACTTAACATATAGAAATAGATCAGATATAACATTCATTCATATCACTAAGCATTAAAAATTCATCCAGAATAAGCACTAAGAAAATAAATACACAACCACATGAACAACATAGCACAAAGCACCATAACACAGGATATACGTGGTTCACCCCCAGTGTGGGGCTACGTCCACCAACTCTTCATCTTCTTTAAATCCTCTTACATGCAGAGAGACACAAAACCCACTCCGCATAGGACCAAAGATCTACGCGCACCTCACCAGATCCTCCTTCCTCGAGTTTGGCACAACACAGAGCCTTCTTACAATCACCTGCACTTAGCTCTGCAAGTTATCAACACATAGTATGCACAAAGCATTTACAACTATTTTCACTTATCTCACTGACTTACAACTGGATCTTCTTACATCGCCTAGCTATCTATTTATATATTACAAAAGGGGCCTAAACATGGGTAAGACCCATGGGAAAACATCCCATATCCGTTACATAAACCCTAAACCCAAAAATCCCACAAAAGGGGGAGAGATACTGCGATCTCTGCTTCGCCTGGCACTTTGTCTTTGACCATCTCGTCGAAGTCCCAAAAGGGGTCAAACACGACCAAGGTTCTCAAAATCTTGGTTGAGGGCCAACATGCCCCCAACACTCACCTGTGACTCATCCCAAGTCACTCTGATCTGGGAAAATCTGCTTTGAAGGCCTTGATATTATCTTGAGCTGCTTCGACCCGCTGCTTCGATAGAGCCTCCTGCTCGATGAACTCTTGAATAAATTTCTCAGTCACTGGTGCTTCCAATCGCTATTCTACCGTGGTGACTACTTGTTCTATCTGTGCACCTTGTCCCTCAATCTCCTCAAAAAGTGTGCAGGCTTCATCTTGCACTGGTTGTAGCCTCTGGTTCACTTCCATGACTTTACTTTGGATGGCATGGACCTGTTGATGAATGATGCATTGTTCCTGGGACCTTTTCATCCTCTCGACTGCTGACAATGGCTTCAACTGTGCTTGTACTGTCACTACTTGTTGCTTTGCCTCATGTAGCTGTGACTCCAATGTCCTTAGTTCTAGGTCCTCTGCAAGGTGGTCATAGGTCTTCTCCCTTCAAATGATTAATTGCTTGTAGTCTAAGGCTAATGCCTTGATTCTTTCGACTGCGCTCCGAGCAGTTTCTTCCCTCTGATCTCGCACTTCTTGTGGAGTGCTTGACACGAATTACAATTCCATTTCTGCCACTCTTGCTTGAAGCTGCTGAATAGCTTCAACGAGCTTCTCCACTTAACTCTCCACTGTGTCTTCTTCTATCTGTGTGAGGCTTGACACAGAGCGAAGTTCTCTAGTGACTTCTACTCTAACTCCAATCTGTTCTTTTTCCTTCTGGATTTGCACTTTATCCTCTGCAAAATTCACATGGAGGTCATCTTTCTCTTGCTGCGCAACCCGACGTTGCTCTAGGGATTCTTATTTTGCTTGCTTTAATGCCTCTGTGGCCTGCTCCTTTTCCTCCTGGACCCGACGAAGGTGAGCCTCTGTTGAATCTGCTAATCTGCGTAGCTGGGTAGGCTCATATCCTACTTCTATGTCCCCTGCTGGCAACGGTGCAATAGACATTGCACGGCTCGAATAAAGATCATGCTGTAACCCTTTGAGCTCTGCCTCGATCCTGTCAAACATTGTATCCTATTTGTCTTCTCTTCGCTAAAAAATTTCCTCTGAGGTATCTGATACAACGGGGATGATGAGGTTAATATCATCTACCGTGAGAACAGTATGAAATGGAGGTTTATTGGATTTTGAATTCTTTCATGATGAAGGTTTCTTCGGGGAATCCTTTCTTTTCTTGGATGTCTCAGCCTCCGTGATGGGAGCCTTAGGCGGTGTCACTTCACCATGTTCTTATTTTTTTTCTTCCCCTTCATCCTCTTCTTTGTCTACTTCGTCACCTCCTCCTCCTTTAGGTGAATTTGGTGTAGTTTCCTTTTATGTGCTATTCAATTCCTCTACCTCTTCCTTCTTTTTCTTCCTTCTTCTGCTGGGTGGATCATATTCTTCTCGAGTGACTACATGATACCCGATGAGGTCGGGGTCGAAGAGTTTTGTCTGTTCGACTGGTACAAGGAAATCTTCATGCCATTCCTTGGTTATTTCTTCCATGTCCTCCTCTGTGAGTTTGTAATAGGAATGGAGCTCTTCCTTGTGTTCGTCCCCATGCACAGTGATGTAAATGAAATGCCTATCTCCGCGGAACTTCACAAGTGGCCTAAACCTGTGTAGGGTATTCGACGTCATGTGAGGGAAAGATTCAATGACCCTCTTCAGTTGTAAATAATATGTGTGGAACACCGCATTGTATTTCCATTGTTTTTCCATGTCGTTCAAATACTAGAGCATAGTGAACTTCATGGCCAGTGGTTCAAATGACTCAATTTTAGGGAAGGTCGCTCCTTCCAGCATCTCCCAAGCAATGAAGGCAATGAGAATCATCAACCAGCTAAAATGAAACTCGTAGCCCTAGTCCTATGCTTCGTGACAATATTGTTCCAACTGGTTGACGAGGTATCTCACCCAGTTCATTTTCATCCCTTCGACACATTCTCCAGCGAATTTGACGACGAACCCCATGACTTGCATTGGTCGGTTCTTCCTGACGATCTTACCAGCGATCAAATGGAAAGTTAGGCGCACTGCACCATTCTGGATGGAGGCTAACTTGTAGCCTCGTTTCCCTTTATCTACATCGCCGTAAGTTTCTTTTATGCACTACGCTAAGGCACAATCTGCAACCTTCCCTGGGTAAAAATCCTGAGATTCAGGTCCTTGCATGCTTAATCCAGTGATTTGATGGATCAATGCTAGATCTACTGTGATGCACCGATCCAACCATAGGTAACCACCATGGTAGCATGACATGAGGAGTTTAATGCATGCGTTAACCTCCTGATGTCTGCTGAAGTGTGGTATCTTCATCACATTGAGGATGGTTGATCTTATGATGTCCATGGTCCATGACTAGGGGATTATCTTCGACTTCTTCCCCATTATCTTTGTCAATTACTTGTGTGGTGCGAGCATGCCATAGTTCTTGCAGTCTCCTAAGTTGAATTCACTGATATTTAGTGTCATAATTTGTCCTAACTACAGTCCAACTGCGCGTATCCCCTTCGGGAGGTACGCAATAATCAATGTATAGTCGAAGTCCCTCAGGACACTATCATGACTAACCGCGGTAGCCAGAGGTAAGATATAGTTAGGCAGGACTGACGGGATGAGATTCACATTCTCCAAGTCATTATGATGCTTGTTTCTCTTCTCTGTCGTAGTTCGGGAGGGCCCAGATCAACATGCAGTCGATGGGGATGCTTGCACTCCTCTCGTCAACGAGTCCTGTACTCCTGCAGACAGGACCTTCTCTGCCATGAGGTCTATGATGATGTCTTCGATGGATTTCTCTACAACGCTAAGGTCACCCGACATACACACTCGAGATCAGATATCTCGGGTCAGTGAACAAACAATCAAGGTAGCATAACAGATGGTGAGGTTACAATAAGCACTACGCGAAAGCGATTAGTTCTCTGTGGGCTTAGATAATCACAATTGGAAATTTTTTCCATGGTAAGACAGTAGATGGGTTAAATAGATAACATTGTAATAGATTCCTCCAACGGGCAGGAATGCCTCAATCAATGTGATTCCATCCGTTATGGTGCGGTCCCAACGGTCCAATGGCGAACGTTCTGAAAATAACTGCATTTCTAGCCATTCTGGAGCGTCGTTCTAATGGCCGGGGAGCCTCTAATGGTCATATTTCTTCATTGTGGCGAAGTGCCAATCTATGTTGTTCTATTCTGGTGAGTTTCGAGTTCTGCAACTCTTCCTTCTGTGAAGTCCTCTCTGGAACCTCCTGCAATGTTTCTAGCTTTGCTTTCTTCTTATTGAGCTTTCTAGCTTTCTTTCCCATGATCTATTTCTTTGGATTCCCCTTTCCATTATTATTCTTATCTTTTCTTAGCATAGTAACTTCGCACTGTTGAGGATCTTTCACAAGGTTCGAGGATAATACTTCTTCTCTTACTATTTCTGGAGTAGGTGCTCTACTCTCCTACATGGATAGGTTCTTTAAGCCTTCTTGTGTTCTTTCAACTTTGACAGCTAAGTCTCTGGCCCTCATTTTCTTCGACTTGTCCTCTTGTTATTCTATTAAGTGCGCTATTCTCTTAGCCATGAAATCCCTTAATTCTTTCTTTTTATGTTCTATAGCTTCCTCTTCTTCTCTCCTTCGGATGTGATCTCTCTCGATCCAAGTCTTTCCTAACAAAAGTGCAAAAGGAGCGTTGTTCTCAGCAAACTTAATGACCTCAAATTCTTCTTCTGTCGATGTTCCATGAACAACAATAGGTACATGGGCAAGTCTTACACATAGGGTTATCATCTTTCCTTTAAACAATCCTATTCTTCCCAATGAATGAATCATAGTAGGCTTTCCTAAGATTTCCCAAGTACTTTCTGTCATAATGTTCACCTGTGTTTCTGCATCCAACACACAGTCTATGTCGAAGTATCATATTCTTGTTTCTATGCACTCTTTCTCTTTTAAAATCTCTGATAAACTGATGTCTCTGTGATCATTCAATGTTTCTTTCATCTGCAATAATATAGCCTCTGATTCTTTCTAGTTATTTAGAATATTCTTAGTCTATTGACCTTCCTCATGGTTTTCTCGTCTCATGTTCATCTTCTCAACTTCAACAATCATTCTAGGGAAATCCAAAACTTCATGTACAATAGATTTACAACAAAGTAAAATAAGACTTCTACCAGGGCATTCCTTAGAAAGATGTCCCAGTCTTCTGCAACTATAACAAAGAGTTAATCCTCTCTTTCTCTTAAATGATCCCCAATCTTTCCTGTACTGTGCACTGGGATCACAGTAATGGACCTACAAAAAATTCTTTCTAGGATCCTGCATCCGCTTATTAGTAAAAAAATTATTTCTATGCATAGGGATAACATATATTTCACTATTTTTATTAGATATATTCATATCACATCTTCTTTCTTCTAGCTGTGCCCTAGTTTTCAAGCTAGGATGAAATCTATCAAATATACCTAGATCCATTCTTTCGAAAAACAAATACTTATCTTACCTTTATCAGAGCACAAAGATTTAATATCTTACCTCTTTTCTTCAGATCAAACTTCTCTTCTTAGCACAGAGCTTCACAAGTCAAGTAGAGTACTGCGCACTAGGGAAATAGATCTATGCATAGAGCTTTCTATTTTCTTCATTTCCCAACAATCACAGTTTCAGGTCCCGACAACGGAACCATTTGTTGGAACAGGGGAAGACCCAAGGTTCAACATTTAAAAAACGCACCAACAAAACCCTAACTACTGACCCTTTCGATAACACCTGCGAAGCAGATGAAGTCTCACCCGAGGTAGAGGCAGGGGGGGTTGCAGGACTCAAGTGTCTACAACCTAGCTGGGACACATATATGTGATCAAAATTCTATAATAGAGCACTTAATAGTTAACATTCATTAGTCTTTAACCCTTATTCACATCGTAGGTAAAACCTTAATTACAGAACAACGCAGTATTCCACAAGATCTGGCACATCCAAGCACTTAGAATATATAAATAGATAATATCTAGCATTCATTCATATCACTAAGAATTAAACATTCATCCAGAATAAAAACTAAGTAAATAAATACAAAACCACATGAACAACATAGCACAAAGCACCATAAGACATGATATACGTGGTTCACCCCCAACGTGGGGCTACGTCCACTAACTCTTCATTTTATTTATCATCTTCTTTCAATCCTCTTACATGAATAGAGCCACAATACCAACTTCGCATAGGACATGAGATCTACGCACACCTCGCCAGATCCTCCTTCCCCGATTTTTGGCACAACACAGAGCCTTCTTACAATCACTTGCACTTAGCTCTGCAAGTTCTCAACACACAATATGCACAGAGCATTTACAACTATTTGCACTTAGCTCACTGGCCTACAACTGACTCTTATTACATCACCTAACTATCTATTTATATATTAGAAAAGGGTCCTAAACATGGGTAAGACCCATGGGCCGACATCCCATACCCATTACATAAACCCTAAACCCAAAAATCCCACAAAAGGGGGTGAGATCCCACGATCTTCGTTTTGCTTGGCGCTTCATCTTCGACCAGCCCGTTGATGTCCCAAAAGTGGTAAAACACGACCAAGGCTCTCCAAAACTTAGTCGAGGGAAAACAAAAGGGAAGTCTGTCTGCATTCACAATGACACTATTTTACATGAGCAAATTGTTATCAGTGAGGAAGACTAACAACCTTCTCATGCATTTAATGACCATGTCGCTGATTACATGGAAGGTTGTTTAAGTTTAGATTTGCAGCCTCTGCTCAACTACCAGCTTGGAAATAAAGATGATGGTCAATCAACGTCAGTATTAGAGATGGATTGCTTTCCACCAGGGGTTTCATTTTGTCCAATGATGTCTTCCGATTTAGAAGATTTTTATTTCTAGTAGTCTCAACAGATTTTTCAGCCTCTTGGTGGCAATCAACAGGTTAAATCACATGAAAACAAGAATGCAGTGGAAGGGGTGAAACATGATTGTTGTTTTGTGCATGTTTTAGAGGATCCATTTGCAGTTTTGTTGGAGGAAGTAAACAGTCCCAATGTTTTTAATTTTTTGAAATTTGAATTTATAGATAAATTCTTGAATGAATTATCAGTAAATAGGCTTTGGAGCAAGCATGTGTGAAGAAAACAAACAATGGATAAAATGCTTGCATGGTTGCATTGGCATTATGATTTCACTTGATTGGCAGTTCATTTTAGTAGTTAGGGTAGGTAGGAGTATGAATAGGCTTGGTTATACAAGAATTTCTTTCAGCAATCTGCAGTTATCATTTTCAGTAGTTTCCATATTTCAGTTTGGAGCACATACAGTTTTGGGTTTTCAACGGATACAGGTGACAGGTCAGAGAAGAGTTTTCAATGGTTCGAGAACATCCTAATGGATAAGGCACCTAGTCTACTGTTCTTTTCTACCTCACATGGAGGATAACATCCCCATTGGAGCTAACTGTTAGCACCATGATTTTCATAGCTAAGGCTAGAGGTTTGTCAGTAGTTTGCAAAGTCATGCATGTTAACACCAATATTTATTGTATGCATGGCATCATCTAACATATCCAAGGGTTAGTTTCAAAGGGAAGCTTTATCATTTATTATTTCCATTTCCATTTGCAACTATACGTTGCAAAATTCACTATGCACTGCAAATTTTGCTACGTGTCGCGCAAAGGATGTTGTCGAGTAGAGGATGTTGTCATGCATATAATGCCATTGCATAGAGGATGTTTTCATGCATAGGATGCTATCGCGCATAGGAAGATGTTGTGCATAGGATGATATCATGCAAAGGACGCTGTCGCGCAGAGGATGTTGTCGGCAAAGGACGCTGTCGCACAGAGGATGTTGTCATGCAAAGGATGTTGTCGCGTAGAGGATGTTGTCGCGCAAATGATGCTATCGTGCATAGGATGTTGTTGCACATAAGATGATGTCGCACAACGGATGCTGTCGCATAGCGGATGCTGTCGCGCAAAGAATGTTGTCGCGCAGAGAATGTTGTCATGCAAAGAATGGTGTCGTGCCAAGGACACTGTTGCACAAAGGATTTTTTCGCACATAGGATGCTGTCGCGTAGAGGATGTTGTCGCACATAGGATGTTGTCGCGTAGAGGATGTTGTCGCACATAGGATTTTCCCGCGCACAAGCTACAGGGCGCGGTACAGAAATGACTGGTTTAGTAGTCAACTTAAAGATCACTTTCTGACCAAATGGAGATGAATTTTGAAAATCCCCGAGATATTTTGTTGAGGACAAACCAAATAATAAAAACCTCTCTCAAATTTGAAAACCGTTTCATATTTTGGGATATTCGAAGGAATCTTTGAGCCCTATTTTTTAGTTTTCGTGATTTCTTGTCCGAGGCATGTTTTTGTGACACATATTCAGGCCAACTGGAGACTAATTTCAAGAAACCGAGAGAGGTTTTTATTTATAATGATCTTACCTAAAAAATATCTCTCAGTTTTGAAATATATTTTTTTGTTTGTGAGATATGATGTCATCTTTAATGCTTATTTTCCCAAGTTTGTTGCGCAATCCGCTGTGTTTTTGCTATAGGTTACTGTTGCGTAGCAGACTTGTTATGCAAGGGTGACAAAGTATCCAAGAATGCACATGATGAATTATCACAACCATATGGTCAAATTTTGATCATGATCAATGATTGTAAAGAATATTTCGGTTACGATTATGATTTGGCAATGTCGGGTTTTCTATTTTTAGTAAATCTGTTAAAGTTTTTGTTCTCTTTCAAAGAAATCAGATCGATGATTCTAGGAGAGAGTAGTTCGACCCTAGTAGCCAAGGGTGAAATTAGTTTTCTATATATTGGGATCATTTTCATGTAAAAGGGGTTGGTTGGAAAAACAATGTAGACAATGACTATTGAATGTAGCTTTCGAATTCGATTGAAACTTAATGCAAAGGTCTTGAAGCTTTGAAAAAAAGATTATAATTCTGGAAGTTTGATGTATTGTACTCTCTCTTTTCATATGTGCTTTCCTATGTTATTTATATTCATATCTGTATTTTTTTCTAAATAGGAACGTGATTCGAATCTAGGATTCACCACGCGGTGCTCTAGATTTGTGCCATTTAGACGACTATGTTTCTTCTAAGTAAACTTCAAATTCATCCCCAATGGTTCTCTGAGTTGCTTCGTGTGTTTTTCTCTCGCCATACATAATGATTTTTAACTGAAAGACTGTTGCTTACTTAGCCTTTATCCTCTCAAGTTCAGTCACTAAGTCATTTGTTTCTATTGTTTTCTTAAATTGACTCCATAGCCCAAGGTCTTTCTTTGTTTCACCAATAGAACCATAAATATTGTATAAAAGTGTTAAATATAGTCAATAGTGTAAATCCATAACTTGTACAGAGACAAAGTCTTAGAGAGAGCCCTCTCCAGGTTGGAAAGGCTAGTTTCCATCCTCAAAGTTGGTTTGTAAGTTGCCTCTGTCATTCATTTTCTCAGCCGAGCGAAGTTTACAGAGCGCTAATAGACTACAGAGCTCCAAAGAAACAAAGAGATGGACAACAAGAGAAAAATCAGGAAGAAAATGTAACAAGCGATGCGTTACAAGATTCTTTGATTATTTCTTTAGATAATATTAATGAATATTGGGTAGTATATTTAGGGGCTTCATTTCATGCCACACCCCATAGGAAATATTTGCAAGATTATGTTCAAGGTGATTTTCAATTTTTTTATTTGGGTGATGATGAACCATGTAAAATTGTTGGAATGGGTAAGGTACAAATAAAGAAAAAGAATGGAAACCAATGGTTATTGAAAGAGGTGATACATATACCAGATCTGAGAAGAAATATGATTTCAACATGACATTTGGCAAGTGAAGGCTGTATATCTACATTTACAGATAAGGCATGGAAGGTGTATTGTGAAAGTCAGAGTGCCATTCATCTTTCAAATAAATCAACCTTCCATTCTAATAATAATAATATACAACTCAGGTACCATTTCATATGATCCATTTTGGAAGATGGACAATTGAAGTTGTAAAAGATACATACTAGCCAAAATCCTACAGACATGTTAATAAAGGTAGTAACTAGGTAGAAACAAATTTCCTGCTCAGTTTCAGTTGGCCTTCAAGCATGAAGGTGAAGATGAGAAATTTTCTAGGTCCAAGGTGGATCATATTCCAACAGGTACAACAATAGTGGAGTTTTTATGATCAATCTCTAAGTGGGATATTGTTGGTTGTGGAGCCTGATTATCTTCCTGATTTAGAGGTCTTGTTTCAACGACGTTTGGAACCCATTACCTAATGGGGGGTGTGGGGAGGTGGAAAGAAATTTTGGAGTCCCCCCTTTGCGGGAGTTCAAGGGTAGCACCCCTGAAGGGAATTTTTTGGGAAATTTGCCTTGTAAAATATTGTAATTTTGTAGTCAATCTGGACCGTTCATTATAAGGTTGCATATATGACAGTAGAAGTTATGTTAAGGTTTTTTTCCTAGAAGGAAACCCTCTATTATGAGGGATTTGTATTAGGGCTATGTATGTGAGTGTAGATTATATTCTAAGAAAGGATATAGTGAGAGAAATAAGAGGAAGTTGCAGTGGGTATGTTGTAGGTTGTATCCCTTCATTTGATGGATAATAATAAAGGAAGGACCCATAAATTTATCTGGTGGACGTAGCCCACATTGGGTGAACCATGTATATCTGTGTCTCTATTGTATTGTGTATATTCTGTGTTTTATTTCCACATTTATTTAATTTTATTACTCTGCGATCCTGTTTTTCTAACAACTTCTATGAAAAATCCTGCCCAGATCTGTTGTCACAGAGTCCAAAATACCCAATGTCCCCTTTGAAGTTTGTGGTACTTGGGTTTATCCCAAGTCTACTAGATTATCCATCAAATTAGGTTGCACTTGGAATTCCTCCAAGTTTCCCAACTTCATCTTCAAAGAAGAAACCATTGCGACAATATGAAAATATAAGAAACAAGGAACACACATACCTATGATCGAAGGGAAACTTGACTACATAAATGAATCATCTCTTCCGTATTGTCTCAAGTATGAAACATGTTTGAGCCAACAAGAATTCTCCATGAGGGTCTGTCTTGGATTCCTTCCATACCAAGGCATAAGTCTGCCCTTTTATTTTTCAACTTTCAAGCCAATCTGCATCACTTATTAAAATTGTCCTCAAAGTCTCCCACTCTACAAGTTCGTCAAAGTGACGAGAGTTCTTGAACAAATTTGAAGTCTTTATTGTATTAGTAGATTTGATACTAACTATCACGAATGTGGTAGTGGTGAGAGCACACATATATCCTCAAACAACTATGATACCAACTATCACGGAAGTGGTAGTGGTGAAGATTGAGAAAAATATGCACTGATACTAATCGTCATAGAAGTGGCAATGGTGAAGATAAACAATCTATTCTCAAAATAGATTTGATGCCACCTATGATATACCTATAATCCACCCATATTTTTTTTGTGACTTGGTGTACTGAAGTTGTTTCGACACCTATGACACTACCTTGCCTTGTTTGTAGTGGCTTGGCCAACCTGTGCTTACTATAACTAGACTACCCCTCTTCACTTAAGGTTTTCCCATAACTTTGACTCAAAATAAAACAATTTAGATGCACAACCAAGTCTAACACACTTAGTTCATCCAACAAGAACATAGGCATGAGTCAAACCACAACCTTAAAACATTTTGCAACAATAATAATACACTTAGCCAACTTAACAATATTCAAAGAACAAAAACATCCAATATACAATAATAATTTGTAATACATAACACAAGTATGATGGTTGAGACCCAAGGCAAGGTCCCAAACACTCGATTAGATAGAGAATGTTTACATGATACAATGGGGGAGCACAACCACTCCTTACGACTCAATTACAAAGTATAAAGAAATTCAAGGAAAAACAACCTCATGCCAAACTACCCAAAAACCTTGTATAAACCAACCCAAGAAGCTTCCACAGGATTGTTTCCTACATTCCACTCTCCATCTCACCAAGGCAAGAAAAATCATTCCGTTGTGCCCAACCTTGGCACAGTCACAGAACCCCTTGTCCTCCTTGTTGTATGAACTCTTCTTGATTCCACTTCTTGTATGCATTTTCACTTTGAGGCGGCCCCTTATTTATATGAGTCTTGCCATGCTTACAAGCCCCATCTTCCCAAGGTGGAACCAAGTGTTGTTGATTCGACTTGCTCATCTTTGGTGACTTGGCCACCAAGTCATATGTTGCGTTGCTCCAAAATGTGCCAAGTCTTCTCAAATCATTTTGAGCCTACCCAAGTCATCCCATTTGCCTAGGTCATCCCATTCACAAGGTTGTCTCAAGCATGTTGAGGTTGTCCTATTTTATCGATCATTCATCTGTATACACCCAAGTGGAACCAAATTCTCCTAAGTGGGTCAACTCATTTGATCTATCTCAAGTCCATCAAAGGAAACTCCTTCCAAGTCAATCTAGTCACACCCAAGTGAGCCCAAGGAACCCAAGGAATTTGGTATGTCTACACCCAATGGATTCCCTCCCAAGGGAGCACGCTCGATGAGTGCAATCCATGAGGACTTGTGACTGATGGAACTTGGATGGTTCATGATACAGGAGCATCACTCCACCTTAGAAAATTCACCAGTATGCCAACACGCAGACGCATAATGGAGAAAGGGAGAGGCACCGACCCTCCCATTTTTAAAATTTGAAATATGATTCATTACAAATTTATGTGTTGTAAGGCTATAAGAGGCAGACCATACCTTTGTATAGGTAGTGGATAGGGTTGCCTTAAATGGTTTCCTATAGTAGGTCCATATCGTAGTCAGGTTTGGACGTTCATTTATGGAATGAGTTGTAGGAGTATGGTGCCGTAACTGAGATAGTGATAGCACTAAGGCGGTGAAGAGGATAAGCTCATAGAGCCCTCTTTTGTAATTAGGAGACTTGAGAGAGATATATCGGGTAGAGAGTCTTAGGATACTTAGGAGGTAGAATAGTTCCGAGAGAGATCTTGAGAGAACTGGGACTCTGTTGCAGTCCAATTATTGTAAACATCTGTATAGACACACAAATATAATAGAAAAGCAATTTTTCCTGCATATGGTGTGTTTATGTATTTGTATTCATTGTTATTATTTTATATGTCATTCATGTTTCAATGTATGAACTGGTGAAGTATTGTATGAATTTAAATTGTTTCTCATCTTAGAGTTTATGAGTGCAAGGAGTGCACACAATCCGCAAGGAGTGCGTTGATAGAGGTGAGTTAACCTCAAGGAAAGATCAGGAGGGATACTGTTGAAACTTCATCAACAAAATTCTAAGGAGTGCACTGGAAGAACTCTTTGTTGATTTCAAAGAGAAGAAAATTTACTGAGAACTCTGTAGAGCTCTTCCAAGTGGGCATCGAGCGAGTGCAAGTGTGCATAGGAAGAACTCTGTGTCAAGTTCGGGAAGAAAAGAGTTACTGAATACTCTGTAGAAGCAACTCTACAAGGTGTGTATCGAGCAAGGGAATGCCAGGAGGGCGAGAATTATTTCTTTTCAAGAAATACTTAGGATTTGAGTTTGACGAAATCCTAGAAATGCAAGGAGTGCATGGGAGATTGAAATCTTTGAGGAGATCAAGCTCAAAAGGAATAACGCAAGGAGTGCGTGGATGACATACTTATTCTAAGTCCTAAAGCTTAGAAGAGATAATGCAAAGAGAGCGTAAGAGACAGACTTATGCCAAGTCCAAAAGCTCAGGAGATATAGCATTTTCAAACGCATAGGCAAGACCCAGAGGCTGGGTTCGCAGGAGAAAGTTCAAAGGCCAAAAAAATATTTGAACACTTTCAAAATATTCCAAGTAGGGAGAAGGTGGAAGCTCTGAAGGAGGAGTGAAAACAACCATTATATTGGTTGTGGGAAAGGATCCAGGACCGTTAATCAATGTCCAATGATATAAGGAAGCGCATAGGAGGAAACATATCTCAAGCGTTGGACATGAGCACAGAGGATCAGCCGCCGTCTGATCATGAGAAGGTGCACGATCTTTAATGCTTTGTGTACATGCAGGAGGGTGGAATCATAAAAGTCTCAAAGTCATTTGGGACCGTCCATCATTTGGGAGGACGCGTGGTGGAAATCCATCAAGTTTGGCTGAAGGCGCTCCGGGAGGAACAAGTGCATAAAAGGTTGAAACACCCGAAGCCCGAAGAGATGAAGGGTCGAGAGACGTCGATCTACAAAGGGACACTTTTCAAAAGATCACGAGCTCCGGGTAAGTTGTAGTGAGGTTTTAGTTGAGAACTGAGATTGCTGAAGCTCGAAGAGTTGAAGAAAAGTTGGACCGTTGTATCCAGGAGGGCACGTGGCGAGAGATCATGAATTTTGGGTGAAGTCACTTTGGGAGAATGTGAAGGAGAAAGGTTTGACATTGCCAAAGCCCGAACAATCAAAGCAAACGATAGCCATTGATATAGAAGAGGAAAAGTGTCACTAGATCGTGGACTTCAGGATTCCACTCCGAGGCTTTTATGGAAAGAAGTTTCAGAAAGTTCCAAAGCACCGAAGGCCAAAGTGGTTAAGGGCCGTTGATCCCACAAGGAGCATGTGGATCGTTGATCTGTGAAGGGACACGCGGAGGATGGGGATTCACTCTGTTAGAAAACCATTGAACAACCGTTGGATCAAGAGAGGACATGTGTCAAAATATACAACACTCTAGAAGATTTCACTTCGGATATTTTTGGTTGTTGAGATTTGAGAATGTCGAAGGCCGAAATCCCAGAAACGAAGAGAGACATCGACGCGAAGCAGGACACACAACGCCAGATCTAGATCTCAATTTTTGATTGAGGAGGGAGTGGAAGGACTGTTGATATGATTGAGGAGGCCAAAGTCTCGAAGTGGGAGCACAACCGTTGATCGGGGAGACACGCGTCAGCAGATCTTCCACTCCGGGAGATACCCAGTCAACAAAGGTGAGAATTTGAGAATCGAGATCCCCGAAGTCCGGATTCACGGAGGGAATCCTAGCCATAGGTTCAGGGAGACAGGTGGCAACAGATATTCCACTCTATAAGATTTCCATACAGAGGAAGCAAAAGTTTGAGAGTAAAAAATCCCGAAGTTTGGAGAGCCAGAATCAATGACAGTCGTTGATTTAGAGGGGACTTATGTGGTGATAGATCACGAATGTTTGAGATCATGCATGAAGGGAGAAGAGGTCACTAATTGGACAGTTGACTAGAGACAGGTAAAGATTCAATAAAAACCGTTGATGGAGGAGTAGCAATGAGAGGTTGAAGATCAACGGTGGGGAAGAATTGCGGGGCCAAGACAAGCTCAAAAGATAATATTTCTTGAGTGGGCCACAATTTCAACCACTGTTTTGACAAAGGTATACATGGCAGTTGGAGGTGAATTGTGGGGCAAAAAGTGGGTTGGTCTAAACCACTCTTTCCCGCACCCTCAATTGCATAGTTCCACAAGGTTATAGCCCAAGGACATATTGAAGGAAGGGGTTAGTGTAAAGGAGCTAGCACCCAAAAATCGAAGAGTGCCAGAGCGCGTAGACAGAGGGTGCGGGTATTCATAGGACCTGTGCCTAAATAGGAAAAAGGGACCTATGTAGATTTGTTTTGGGTTCGATTAGGAGCCTGAAAAGTCGATCCGACTCAGAAGAAGGAAAGATCCATAGATCGGGAGGTCGCTTAGCCCCAGGAGGGAAGGGGGTCTGCATCAGTTCATCACAATTGAAAAATGTGGAATCCATAAATTCATTGATCTGTATAAGTCTAGGCACCCACTTTCATCAATAATCTAGCCAAGTAATCCCAAATTTTCCAACTCGTATTTAGTCTGTAGAGTGCCTTGTCTATCTATAGGTGCACTTGAGTCTATCAATATTCAATTTGTGGAGTTGATGCTTGTTTTTCTGTAGGTGTGATTGAGTCTATCTTCCCAATGGGCCAATATGTCCATCCAACATGCGCCTCACCAATGGGTCAAGGTTGTCTTCCATCATGTGCCTTAAAAACATGCCAAGACTATCATCCAAGGTGCACCTTTCCATGGGCCAAGGTGATTTAGTTGTCCGAAATACCCACCCAAGTTAGTGTAGAGGAGGTTCTCTATGCCCCTCTAAGTGAGGGCCTTATGTGATCTTATGTTTTATATTCTTTTATTGTTTATTTTTTAAATAAAATATTTTTTATATAAATAACAATTCTTTTTTTAACAGAAATGGTTGTATTTATATAAGCAAAGTGTTGCAACCTCACTAGTTAGTAGTCGAATACATTGTTTTTTCAAAATGGCTAATACAATACTATTTTGGAGAAAAAATGCATCCAACCTACATAATGCTTTACTAGGTAAACCAATGTGCCATTCCAAGAAGATTCTACATGTATATATTCTAACATATACTCCTAACATTGAACATACTTTGAAATACATTAAAAACCAAAGTTAGAAGAGTTCAAGCTCTGTATCCACATTGTTATAACTAATTTTTTCCATGTTTGTCCCAGAACGATGCTACTGCAGCGATTCTCCCTCTATCATTGTAGATGAGCTCATTGATAGAGTCCCCATCCTTGTGCCATGTTTTGAAAATTCAATAACTTAGTGCCAGTCTACCTAAGGAGATTATTCTTTCACCTCAGTCCCTGTATTACATTCCCTTGGTGATTCACTGTTTACATGATTATGGAAGTCTCCCCATCTCATGCCTCTTGCTCGATTTGATTATGAGCCTCTAGATTAGCAATGGCATTTTTGTTGTCCACAATCACCAATTTCCGATTCCTCAATTTTCTCTTTACCTTTAAAATTTTCCACCCAACACCATTTTTCTGCATGTTTGTTTCCAAACCACATTTCTAAATCCATCTACACAACAAGGAAGTCTCCTCACTCCGTGGATTCTCCTTCAATTCTTAGCATATTCTTGATTCCAACCTCTGAAATACTTGATAAAAAAACTCAAATCTTTGTACCAAAACTCCGTATCCTTGCACAATGTAACCTCAAGGTAGGATAGATCCCCTTCCTTCCATTAATACCTCCGCCGAATTCTTCCAGCATAGAGTCTCGCACACCTATAAGATAAACACACAATGGCCCAACAAATAATGAAAAACACAACACATCTAACAACCAAGACTCCACATGTACCTGAAGAATTTATGTCATTATATGCCATCATAACCCAAATTCTAACATGGGGAGGATATTTCTCACCTTCTTTAGTGATGAAGTTAGGGGACGGTTGATTAAACCTCCCCCACTACATCCTCATGCATGTGATACTCCACACCATGTGTAATGTGGACGATGAGGCAAATGAGGTGTGTCCCATTCAAGTGGCACACTTGTAAACATCGATTTATTAATTCTAACACGGGGAAGAGATTTCTCACCTTCTTTAGTGATGAAGTTAGGGGACGGTTGATTAAACCTCCCCCACTACATCCTCATGCATGTGGTACTCCAAACCATGTGTAATGTGAACAATGAGGCAACTGAGGTGTGTCCCATTCAAGTGGCACACTTGTAAACATCGATTTATTAATTCTAACATAACTATACATATGGGGTCAAAATCCGACAAAAACTTCTAACGATAAGAAAAAATTCAATCATATCGTCAAAAATTATGACATAATATTAAAATTTTAATCTTTTTTTTTTCTCTGGGTTCCCTGATGAACATTGGATTTCCAATGCACATATATATCCATCGATATTTCAATGAAACTAGAGGATAGTTCGTCGATATATTGACGAACCTAAAGGAATCCAACTACCTGTTTGAAAATGGTTTAACAATCACTGACTTTACTGACTTGGTCAACTTTGACATAGTCAACGTTCATCGGAAGATTGACAAAGGTTAGTATTTTTGACTATTTTGTTGTAGGTGCGGCAATTATAAAATATTTTTATGCTCATTGTTCGTTGCATGATTTATTAGTCTTTTTTCTATGTGCTACTTGCCTCAAATCCAATTCTTGATCTGCATAGCTCAGGTTTTGTACTTCGGAGGTTACAAATTTTTAATATTACTTTCTCTCTTTTTTAAATACCTAGATTGGATCCCTAACCCTTGGACCCTCTTTCATTTGGGGGCACACATTTTTCCCTAGGAAACAGGTATGAACATGTCTACTCAATTCCATTTAATTACTATGCAATTTGTATTGGTGTAGTTCTCTTTTATTGTTTGATTTTATTACTTGCTTATAGTCAAGATTTGGAACTTATGTGGTAAAAATGTATGGTTTTGATTTGTTGATTATTGTTATAAACCTTTGATAAATCTATGAAAAAATGGATTAATTCTCTAGTACATATGGGGTCAATATGATTCGATGACATTTGTACTGTAAGAATATATAATTTGTATATTAATGTACTTATATTGATTCAATGGATTTTGTTGTAAATATAGGAAATCCCAATGCCAACACTTGACGAGAGTCAAAGGAAGATTGCTAGGTTAAGGGATACATTGGAGGCACATGTCGGTACTGATGGGAAATTTTATTTCCCTTGCAATCAATGGAGGGGCTTGAAAACAAGAAGACTTGTAATGAAAATAACTGAAAGACATTGTTTTATGTATGGGCATTCCGAAGGGGGGGATACATTTTGTCTCATGGTAAGTTAGTCATTATATATGTCTTTGTATTGATTGTATTTCTACATTTTTCTTTTGTTTTAATATTTGTAATATACACTAATGTTATTGATTGTTTGTAATTGTAAAGATAAATCCTCCTAGGTGTCTATCGTCGGATAAATATTTTCCAAGTAGTAGTAGAAATACTATTGTACAAGATGTGGAAGATGGTATGGACACTGAATATCAAGTCAATCCTATGGAATCATACGACACCAATAATATTGTTGAGCCGGATTATGGGACAAATATATTGATCTAAGAAATCTTTGCTCCTATCGATGAGGAAAACGATGATGATATTTATTATGTACCTCTACTTGAGAAGGCAGAACAACCCCTTTATGAAGGCTCAAGAACAAATATTCTCTTTGCTATAATGTTGTTGGTGAACTTGAAGGTTTTGAATGGTTTGTAAAATACTTGTATCACACAGATCCTAAGGTACATAATATAATTCATTAGATATTATACGTAAAAGTCGACTTTATGTTTATTTTTAGTGTCAATTAATGTGTAAATTAAGGATGCAATATTTTTTATTACTATTATTTACATTAACTAGTTATTTTTTATGCTGTAGATTGTTAGGTGAATTTTTCTTACCACCATCAAATAATTTACCTCGCACATATCGAAAGATGTGTGCCATTATGAAAGATATTGGAATGGAGTATCATGCTATTGATGCATGTCCAAATAATCGTATTATATATTATGGAAAATATGCATCGATAATGAAATTCCTGCAATGTCAAATTAGTAGATATCGAATTGATCAAGTAATAAAAAATGTGCCTCACAAGGTTCTTTGTCATATTCCGATAATTCCACATTTGCAACGATTGTTCAGGTGCCAAAGCATTGCACAGTTTATGGATTACCATGCACGAAACATAAGTGAATATGGTTTTCTTCAAATTCCTGTAGATGGTTATGCATTTAGGAACATCGAAGAAAGATGGACAATTTTTAAAGAAGAACCTCGTAATGTTAGGCTTTCATTGGCAACTAAGGATGTCAATGCATTTGGTGAGCTCAGGTCTATTTACTCAGTGTGGCCTATTTTTTTTATAAACAATAACCTTCCTCCTTGGATGTCAATAAAGAGGGATCACACAATGTTGGCAATGAT
>SNQJ01S0009271.1:15668-43503 GCA_010110895.2 Picea sitchensis | reverse complement strand
ACTTTCACCCAATTAGGTAAGTATCAAGTAAAATATATGAATGTATATATTGAACCTCTTGTCGACGATCTAATAAAGTTATGGGATGACATAATTATGTATGACATCTCTATACCAATAGAGAAAAAGAAATTTCAATTCCATGGAATACTTACATGGAAAATTCATGATGCCCCAGGGCTAACACATTTCTGTGGTATGTAACATATTGATGCACTTTAATAGTATATAATTTTATGAAAATATGATGCATGCTTATTTAATATCAATTCCTTGTTATATAAATAATACTGACATTAATCCATATAAACTTGCAAGTCTTAAAACAAAGGGTAAATTTACATGTCCAGTTTGTGGTCCTAGGATGAAATCACGTCGTTCAAGAAGTCTAGGAAAGGAGGTATTTTATGAGTATAGACACTTCCTCCCTAAGAACCATATGTATTGAACTACATAAAAACATATTTTCAATTTGAAAGAAGAGACTGTAATACAACCACGAAGAATGACACCTCACCTATAGAAGTTGGAATATAATAAAAATCGTCAAGGTAAGTATTTAGTCTATCTATCTGCATATATATTAATGTTTTACAATTTTATTTTGTATTGAATTCTATTTATTGTATCTAAAAATTATTGTTGTAATCTTGTTGGCCCTTGGGTATGGAAGTAAGTGAATATTAAGGCATAAAAGATGGAATGCGGATTGGGCGGAAGACACAGTGACTGATACTGGGTCGAAGTGAGCAGAAGAGCAGAAAAGGTGGTGCGAAGCAAGAGAAAGCAAGCCATTGGACAAGGAGATCGAGGATGACAGATCAACAAGGAAGATGGATCGTGGAAAACTGAACAAGCGGAAAAGGCCACTATTGGATGCTTTGGATCACTGCGTGAGAAGGAAGGAAATACAGGTTGGTAAAGCCCTGAAAACACAGGTCAAGTTGACCTAGGGTTTTAGACACCTAGGGTTTTGGTATCTAGGGTTTTGACACTTAGGTTTCAACCTAAGGATGTCCGAGAGCTATTGTAATGTATAAATAAAGGTCTAAAGGACATGGGATGGGGTGGTGTTAAGTTGGTTGAGAGTTCATTGTTATTGTATGATTGAGTGAGTACTACTGTGTCAACGAGAAGTGCTGGTGTGAGGACCTTCTGTATTGTAAGATATTCAGCTGGGTGCAAATATCAACCTTGCAGCTGGGGGCGCAGGGAGGGGAGAGAGAGGAAGAGAGAGAGATCTGCAAGCTAAGAGCGCATATAAGAAATGTATGATTTCATCTTAATATATTATAAAGCACAATTCTGTGGACGTAGCCCTAGAGAGAGGGTGAACCACATATATCTTGTGTTATGTGTGATTGATGCCCAGTTCTTTGTCATTTGATATGCTGCTATTGTGATATTGTGTTAGATTTGATAGATAGTTGTGCGAAGTAGATATAAGCTGGTAATTGATATCTATATGCTGTGTTGTGCTTGTATCAGATTCACTTTGTATTCCCTTGATTGTAGACATCTATGCCTTGCAACCCCCCATAACTAATTTGGGTGAGACTGCATCTGCCTCCCAGGTGTTATCGAAAGGGCCAATAGTTAGGGCTTGTTGGTGCGCTCTTGGAGTTGAACCCTGGGTCTTCCCCTGTGCCAACAAATGGTTCCATTGCCAGGACTTGAATCTTATTGAGGGAATGCCAAGGTGGTTTCCATCGAAGATATAGATTTAGAAGTGGATAGAGGATCAAGAAAAGGACTTCGCTGAAGCCCAGAACAAGAACCCTAATATTAGTATAGAGGATTGGTTGAAAAGATATATCTTTACTGATATACATGAGATTTTCTTTGGAGGAATCCATCAGGAGTTATACGAGTGGCTAGCTAGGTTAGCAGACACCCAATTTGAGATCATATATAGACCACCTGTGGTTGGGACATCGATGCTGATCAAGAAGGTCAAGAGAATTGATAACGTCCTGTTAAGAGTAGTAGATCCCTGGTTCGATAGTACCATTGGAGGGTATATCACTGAGTTTGTTGTTGACATAGTAGAGTCATATAGCCAATATGAGAGGTATTTCTTTAAGGGACCAAAAGGAAAATTTCTACACTTTTTGAAGTTGAAGATCAAGATGCTATTGCATGAGAAGATTATCTTGAAGATACAGTAGTTGGTTGGATTGGAAAAGGCTAATGTTCAAGAACTCTGACAGTGACAGAGACACAAACGCTGGACATACGCACAATGGGAGAGTGTTCAGAGAAGTACCTCTTGTGAACCTGTTTAAGAAGAACTACGAGGATGAGGGCTTCTACAGTGGAGAAGAGGCAGATCTGATAGACAAAGAGCATTCAGAATCCGCTAGGGAAGAGGAAGGGAAAGATGAAAAACCTCATCAGGAAGATCCAAAAATGTCAGGAAACACGTCGACTACTGAAGTAAGTACTATTATTCCTCCTATTGCTTCAGTAACATTAAGAAATCAGAGTAATCAGAGTCACTAGAGCACTCTGATCACTATCACTAGCAGTCCACCACATACTCAGGAAAGGATCCCAGGAAGACCTATGGTAGATGAGATGAGGTTACCCACCTTTAGAGGAGATGGATCTGAAGATCCTGATAAGAACTGGTTTTTATATGAAGCTGTATGGAGTATTAAGAATATCACCGATGAAGATGTTAAACGAGATCAACTCAGTACTACCCTAAGAGATTGCACACTGATCTAGTACATGAAATTTGTCCAAGGAACTGCATCGAAACCGCTAAATGTCATTAAGACTGCGCTAATTGCTGAATTTAAGAAACCTAAGTCAGATTCGCAGTGCATTACAGAGCTAAAATAAATCAAGTAGAGAATAGATAAAACTGTGTGGGAGTTTGATCAGAGATTTAATACCTTGACATGCCATTTGAGTTTTCAGATCCCAAATGAGCAGAACAAGGAATGGTTCATTGCTTCCCTCTTACCACACATCAGAGTTCCTCTGATGCAATAGAATATTTCTTCGAAGGCTTGGGCGCTGGAGATCACCATGAAGTTAGAATCAGCCCCTATGGGAGAATTCAGCTCAGGTATGAGTCAAATCTTGAGTCAGCTGACTAGCTTATCTCTACAGGTTGAAGATATGAAGAAAGACAAGGGAAAAGATAAAAGAGAAGACATCTGGTGTATCAGATGCAAATCATAAGGCCATGACAGGGAACATTGTCCCTTATTTCATGAATACTTGGCCTCTGGAGCTCCGAGCCCTCTGAAGCAAGTTACCCTACCCTAGTGCGAGGTATGTAGAAATCGACATCACCTTAGTGAATGTTACTATCTGCAAAAATATGTCTAGACACCCACAAATCTGTATTGCACGTTCTGTAAGTCGATAGGAAACGATGATAGGGATTTTAGGTCTTATGACCTCATGCATGAAAGGTCGAGGGATATATAAAAAATTCAAGATGAAGTACAATAAGAAGGAAACACTATGCAATATAATTCTCCAGGAAGAGGAAACTTCAACCCTCACTATGGATTTAGAGGAAGAGGAAGAGGAGGAGGTATGGGATGAGGTAGGGGCCAAATCATCTGTTATACTGCACATAGCCAAGACACTTAGCAAGGGACTATCAAAACCCCTGTACCACTTGCAACTACAACAACTCATTCAAACATGTTATCGAAGATTGTCCTGTGCTGCTAGCCAAACTTCAGGAGAGACGAGGACCTCAGCAGAACCTGCAAGTGAAATTGATATACGTTGAACCTCGCAGAGAGGACCCTAGAGTCCTTGTTATCACTAGAGGAGGCGTTGTTAGAGGAGAATACAAAATGACCCAGGGAAAGACTATAGAAGAATCAGGGGTCAGGAAATCTTCATAGAAGACACAAGTTTTTGATGCAAAGAAAGAAAAACAAATATTTGAGGAGGCAAGAAAATAATTTGGGAGAGACCAAGGTTCTTCATTGACGACACGACTAGAATTAAGAGAATGTGGAATGCCTCTGGAATTCGACCAGTCTTCTCTTCCAGGAGAAGGAAAAGAGGTAAGAAATCTCATGGAATTCTTATATACTTGTATTAAATTGATTCAGGATGAAAGCATTGTACAAGAGCTACAAAATTTAATCAGATAGTACAAGTTAGGAAAGATAGATCCCTTGTTGAATAGGGTAGTACACCAAGTCTCTAAAAAGAGAAGGACAAATAAGCAACTACACCTGAATTCTCAAATTGGGTAGTATGATATAGACTATGTAGTCCTCGACTTAGGGTTGGAGGTCAATGTCATGATGAATCAGACCTGGGCATTGATGGGAAAAATTAAGTTGATGTACTCCCCTATCAGGCTTAGGATGGCTAATCAATAAGCTGTAAGCCCCTTTGGAAGATTGGAACATGTCTCTGTGGACATCGACAGAGTAAGGACGTCTACAGACTTTGAGGTGATTGAGATAGTTGATGATAATTGTCCTTACCCTGCGCTGTTAGGAATTGATAGAGCTTTCAATAATTCCACTATGGTTGATTTAAAGAAAATAAGAATGATGTTTGAAGGATATGGCCTTAGGGTCATTGCACCTTTGGATCCCGATGAAGGTTAGAGATACACAAAACCCATCAGGGAAGAAGACCGCGCATATGAACTAGAAAAAATATACAAATTAACAGCCAGACAACATGATTACATTAATCCTACAGTGGATGGGAACCTAAGTTGGTGAAGTGACATCACATGTTCATCAGATTCATAAGAAGCCCAAGAAAACTAGTAGAACAAAATGTACGAAGTATCTACAAGGAGATGTGCTAGATTAACCAGAGGAGTTTGCCGGATCGACGCAACAATAAGTAACTTGCCCACCTTTGATGGTCTAAATCATTTAGAAGCTTTCTTGTTGGAATTTGAAGAAATTGTACCAATACAAAAAATATTGTTGGAAATGGATGAGGCCCTGAAAGAAACTCTAGCAATATGGTGGGGGACACACAAAAACAACATTACAGAATGGGTACAATGTCGCACTTTGATGATAGCGCGGTTTTCAGAGCAAGTAGAAGGCTGCGAAGTTAGGTACAGAGGTCAAAGCTATATAAAGGACCATGTGCAATGTTGCAAGGAAGCCTGGAGTAGCATTCCTCAAGAGCAGTGGGTGAAAAAAATCATCAACAAACTAGACACAACCCCCATCAATTGGTACCTACAAGAAGAACTGTGCCTCGTCACTTCAGATTGGGAAGGTATGACTCATAACTTTGTAACTATATTTTTATTTGAAAGCCAATATACTACAGTGGATCAAGAGTTACAGATTGTAAGACAAAAAGTATTTGAGGAGGCACCTAGCCTCCCTTTAGAACAAGAAGAGGACGAATGGACTGCGCCTCTCCATAAATTGCAAGGCTACTACAATATCAATGCTGACGAAGATGATGATCCTACGAAGGTGAACATCACCAAAACAGAAGTCCAGAGAGACATAGAAGGACCAAGAATTGAACTACCTTTTATTGGACAACCGATTAAAATAAAAAAAATCAATATTGGAACAGAGCAAACACTGAAGCTTGCAAGTGTTGGAGATTATTGGGATGCTACCACTATTGACAAGATCACAAAGTTACTGCACAAATATCAGGACTTGTTTCCAACCAAGTTCACTGATATGAAGGGAATTAAAGGGCCCATGGGAGAGATGAGGATCCATTTGAAACCAGATGCAAGGCCAGTCAAACAGAGACCCTATAGATTGAATCCCAAATATAAGGAGAAAGTGAAGATTGAACTTGATAGAATGTTGGAAGCAAGAATCATAGAACATGTTGAAGAATCATAATGGATTAGCCCTATGGTGTTACAAGACAATAAGACATGAGAAATAAGGATCTGCGTAGATCTTTGAAAGCTGAATGATGCCTATTTTCATGACCCATTCCCTACACCTTTTATTGACAAAGTGTTAGATAATGTAGGAGGATAGGAGGTATATTCTTTTACAGATGGATTTTTAGGATACCATCAGATCCAGATTTCCAAGGAAGATCGCCATAAGACCACATTTGTAATAGAATGGGGATCCTACCAGTATATAGTGATTTCGTTTGGATTGAAGAATTCCCCAACCATATTTTCCAGGGTGGTGGTGGAAGCGTTCAAGGAGTTTTTACATAAATTACTGGAAGCATATTTTGATGATTGGACTATTTTTAGCTTATTACAAAATGATATTGAATGTTTAAGACTAATGTTGGATAAGTACAGACAATGTCATATTACCTTGAAACTGAAGAAGTGCATCTTATTCTCACCATTTGGAGTGCTGTTAGGCCATATTGTGTGTAAATAGGGACTGCTGGTAGACCCATCTAAGATTTCCATTATAGTTGATCTGCCCCCTCCTACTTCAGTCAAACAACTGCACACTGCTCTGGGACACACTAGATATTAAAGGAAGTTCATTAAAGGCTGTGCACAAATCACAACACCCATGGATAAGCTTTTGAAGAAAGACTGTCATTTTAATTGGACAGAAGAATGCCAAGAGAGCTTCAACACACTGAAAAAGAAAATGGTTATCGTGCCTATCCTGGTTTTCCCAGATTGGAGCAAGGAATTTCACGTACATGTCGATGCATCTTTTATCGCATTAGGAGTTGTGTTAGCACAACCAGGAGCTGGAGACATTGACCACCTGTTAGTCTTTGCTAGCAGGAAGCTATCAACAACTAAAATTAATTACACCACCACTGAGAGAGAAGGGTTAGTCATGGTGTATGCATTGCAAAAGTTTCGCCACTACTTGTTGGGAAGACACTTTAAATTTTTTACTGATCACTCCGTGCTGAAATATCTAGTCAACAAGCCAGTGTTGGGGGGGGGGGGGAGAATATGCAGATGGCTTCTGCTATTTCAGAAATATGATTTCGAGATCATTGTTAAGACACAGAGAATGAACAAAGGTCCTGACCACTTGTCAAGGTTAGAACATGGAGAAGATCCTAGTAGTTTGGAGGATACACTGCCAGATGCACAATTGCCGGTCATTAGAAATATTGATGATAACTTCACAGAGATAGTCCAGTTCCTGTCAATAGGAATGGCACCGAGTGAATATAAAATCACCTAGAAGAAATAACTGGTAGTGCGCACTGCAAACTTTCCACTTATAGCTGGACAATTATACAAGATTGGGCTCGATGAGATATTGAGGAGGTGTGTTATGGAGACAAAGCGACCGTTGATTCTCATAGAAGCTCATGAAGGCATCACAGGAGGACACTACACAGGGAAAGAAACAACGAAAAAGGTTCTTAGAGATGGCCTTTGGTGGCCTACCTTACACAGAGATGCTAAGGACTATTTTAGAGCCTGTGATGTATGCCAAAGAGTTGGGAAACCGTCCAGAAGGGATGAAATGGCTTTAGTACCAAAAATGACCCTACAAGCATTTGAGAAATGGGCCATTGATTTTGTGGGACCTATAAACCCACTAGGGAAGCCAACAGGAGCCAGATACATAATCACTGTGACAAAGTACTTGACCAGATGGGCCGAAGCAAGAGAAGTTAAGGAATGTAGTGAAAATACACCTGCACGCTTCATATTTGATGACATCATAACCAAGTTTGGATGCCTAAAGATCCGTATGAGTGATCAAGGAACACATTTCATCAATAAGACCGTTGAAGCCTTGAACGAGGAATTTGCAGTCCATCACTAGAAGAGCACACCCTACCATCCACAAGAAAACATGACAGTTGAAGCATTCAACAAAATATTGGAGACAACACTGATGAATATTTGCGGTGTGAACATGGATAACTAGGATTTAAGAGTACCATCAGTACTATGGGCCTACAGAACCACTTGCAAGAAGTTGACAATGCAGACCCCCTTTAAGTTGTTATATGGTCTCGAAGCAGTTGTCTCGATGGAATATTTGGTCCCAAGCTTAAGAATCAAAGCCTTTATAGATATGGATGATATTGGTGCTGTTCAAGAGAGGCTCGCGAAGTTGGTCGAACTAGAAGAAGATCGATTTATTGCAAGATTCCATCAACATGTACATAACGAAAGAGAAAAGGCCTACCATGATAGACACATCAAGAAGAAGGAATTTAAGCAAGGCGATTTGGTTATGGTATATGACAGTAAGTTCATGAAGCATCCTGGAAAGTTCAGAACACCTTGGCTTGGGTCATATGAGGTTTCTTATGTTACAGAAGGAGGAGCTACGCAGTTGAAGACTTTGAATGGAGAATGGAAGGAAGGTTTGGTGAACGGGAGCCCGTTGAAACTGTACTATGACAACCAACTACCTTGCAACTCTCAATAAAAGCATAAGGAAAAGGGTCCAGGTACCAGGTGCAGTTGAAACTGTGTACCAGACACAGAAAAGATAGTCTTCATAAGGAAGGGAGGGATAGAGCAGAAATCATAGACTGCTCCACGCAGCCTAAAGTCGAATCATAAGGATCAGATCTGAAGTGCCTTGGGACGAGTCACAAGTGATTGTTTTCCCTTGGGTATGGAAGTAAGCGAATATTAAGGTAGAAAAGATGGAATGCGGACTGTGCGGAAGACACAATGACTGATACTGGGCCCAAGTGAGTAGAAGAGAAGAAAAGGTGGTGCAAAGAAAGAGAAAGAAATTCGTTGGAAGAGGAGATCGAGGATGATAGATCAACAAGGAAGATGGATTGAGGACAACTTAGCAAGCGGAAAAATCCACCATTGGATGCTTTGGAGCACCGCGCGAGAAGGAAGGAAAGACAGGTTGGAAAAACCCTGAAAATGCGGGTCAAGTTGACCTAGGGTTTTGACACTTAGGTTTCAACCTAAGGATGTTCAAGAGCTATTGTAATGTATAAATAAAGGTCTAAAGGACTTGGGATGGAGTGGTGTTAAGTTGGTTGAGAGTTCATTGTTATTGTGTGATTGCGTGAGTACTATTGTGTGAGAAGGAAGTGCTGGTGTGAGGGCCTTCTGTATTGTAAGATCTTCATCTGGGTGCAAAGATCAACCCCGCAACTGGGTGCGCAGGGAGGGGAGAGAGAGGACGAGAGAGAGATCTGTAATCTAAGAGCACAGATAAGAATTGTATGCTTTCATCTTAATATATTATAAAGCAAAGTTCTGTGGATGTATCCCTAGAGAGAGGGTGAACCATGAATATCTTGTGTTATGTGTGATTGATGCTGGGTTCTTTGTCATTTGATATGATGCTATTGTGATATTGTGTTAGATTTGATAGATAGTTGTGGGAAGTAGATCTAAGATGGTAATTGATATCTAGATGCTAGGTTGTGCTTGTATCAGATCCACTTTGTATTCCCTTGGTTGTAGACATTTGTATCCTGCAACCCCCCATAGCTACTTCGGGTGAGACTGCATCTGCCTCGCAGGTGTTGCCAAAAGGGCCAGTAGTTAGGGCTTTTTGGTGCACTCTTGGAGATGAAACTTGGGCCTGCCCCTGTGCCAACAAATCTCATTAATTATTTTTCATAAATTTCGTCAAGGAATTAATGGGACTCCATGAGGAATGAAAAGTTGCCCTGTAAAACTCAATAGGTTTCCCTACTATGAGCACCTACAAATATATAATTTGTTTGATACAATGCATATCAGGAAGAATGTAACAAAAACATTGTGGAGAATTGTAGATGGAAGGAGTGACAAAGAAAAAATTGTCAAAATTTGTACTAACATTCAGGAAGCCAATCATGCACTGCAAAATGTGATTTATTCAAATAACAATGTAGTACACTGAAATAGTTGTCCATGGTTATTTATAGAGGAGGAAAGAAATTTTGTAAAATAGGTCATTCGAAAAATTAAATTTCCCACAGGATTTACTTCAAACATAAAGAATATCTTAATGAAGAAAGAGGAATTTGGTGGGGTGAAAACTCATTACCGACATACCTTCATTAAGGTAATTATTTTGGATGTAGATTTTTGTATTGGTAAATATAAGACTTTTTAGTTATTATAGTATGGTTTTATTTTCTTAAAAATTAATGATCCCTTTGTTGTTATAGTATTTTCTACCTCTATCTCTCCCTGACAACTTTGACAACAATGTAAAACAAGTTATATATGATATTGGAAAATAAACGAGGTAAAATTAATGATTCATATGCAAAATCGTTGTTGCTCAACTTGTTGACATCTGTTTTACTTTCAATGTATATACGTTGTTGTTGAAACCTATGATCTGATTTGTTATATCATGTGTAGGTGGTTGTCATCTAAATAAATACATAAAGAAGATATAAAATATTGGAGGAGAGAAATTCCTCGGCTAATGTGCGAAATGAAAAATTATCTACCTTTGACATTTTTCAATGCACAAGACCACTACCTCATACACCAAGTTGAGGATATTGAAATGTGTGGACTTGTACACAAGGTTAATGTCGATGGTGGATAGGAACTTGAATTAATTGAAGGATTTCGTAAGACAAAGAGCACGTCTTGAGGGATATATGGTGGAGGGATATATGGTTTATCAATCATTGGTGTATATTAGTCAGTATCTTCCTAAACTAGCAACGAAAATCATGAAGGTGCCTCAGATTTGGGATCTCAATTCCATTAACAAATTTGAAGGGGAGGTCTTAGTTGGGAAAGGTAGAACGAGGAAAGTGAAAGGTAAATAGATGGTAGAGATCTATAATACTTTACATTGATATTGGTTTATTTCTATATTGTACTTATTTAAGTTTGATTTAGCTTCCATGATCAATTGTTGTTTAATATTTTGATCTAGATTATTTTGAGAACGACACGAAGGAAGAAATACAACTGAGATATAACAATGAAATACACAAAAATATAGAAGAGAACACAAAAATATAGTGAATCCCAACTTCTATTATTGGATAAGATAGAAAACCACTGTAGAACACAAACTGGAATGGGGTAGTTTATCTCTAAAAAGAAAGAGATGTTGGAAAAATGGGGTAGATTATCTCTAAAAAGAAAGAGATGTTGGCTACGCTTCATTCACAAGAAGATTTACATCCCACTCCATTGCATCTTTAAAGGACCTTCTTCACCTCAATTATATATGAGAGAGTGAGAGGAGAACAATTCCCATGATGCATGTGGGATAAATTGGACTAAGTTTATAAAATTCCATAGGCATGTAAAATAATAGGAATTCCCAGGTAGTCACCCATCCCAGTACTACTCTAGCTCGAGCACACTTAATTTCAGAGTTCTAATGGGATCCAATGAATTAATGCTATGTTGTAGGCATGTACATAAGACCATTACATGATGTCTATAATTAACAAATGAAGATGAAATTACATTCCATTCCACACCAAAAGGGTGAATGTCATGGTTTATCAAAACCGCAGGCTCAAAATGGTGATTCATTAGAAAATGTGGATGGCCATGGAGATCCATCTGGATCATTCATCCCCCCTTAGGAAGCAATGGTACCCATTGCGTCAATTTCCCTTGGGAGACGAGGAAAATTTTGCTAATTCTGAATCTTTGTGTGCTGCTTGCCTTGTTGAAGAAGCTGTCATGCTTAACATGTTGAAGGATGTCATGAATATGTTGTTGGAGGGGTTGAATCCATTCAACCAATATAGCTGCATGATATACCTAAGTGTGCGAGGACTCTGTTTGTGAAGATGCATCATGACGAGTATGAAGGGTTCTGTTATAACCTTGCTTGACTAGGTAGTGTGGAGGCACCTCCGTAGGTGCAACACAAACATCTTGGTACTATTCTACAATCTTGTCGATCTGCTTCTACTGGATAGAAAGGTCTTGGGCTAAGAATGCAATTTTTGTAGTGTCCCTCTGTTCACCTTCTAATCAAATTGTGAAGATGCTAAACTTTTCAATATGGGAGATTACTTTGTGGCATTTTTTTGGTGGGACAATAGTTGAAAGTACCTCTGGTATCCTGTATAGTTGACCCCCTAGAGTAACAATGACGCTATGGGGTCGAGACTTATAAATAGCATGATGCCTCCACATATATGGTTGGACTAATATAACATCACAAACTTCTAGTGGGGAAACATCACATAATACCTCATCCTTGAAGGGTTTATGCCGTAGGACATGCGACATTGTTGGCTGACACGAAGATCTTGACCCTAGTGAAGCCACTCGATGTTGTATGGCTACGGGTTTCGTGTTGTTGGAAAATCCAATTGCTTGACAACCTATGCTGAGATGATGTTATTTTGGATTCTTCTATCAACAATGAAATGAAGTGGGGTACCCTTCACCCACATCTATGAATGGAAGAGTCGCTCCCCCTCCTCAGGATCCTCTTCTGTTTGGATTTTTGTAGTTGCGACAATAAAAATGGGTTTTGCATCAATGATCTGTCTCCTTTTATCATTTTATGAATCAGGGTCCAAGTCGAGGTTGGATATTTATCTTTGATCTTGGCCACCAATGACTGTATTGAGCGACATTCTTCAGTGTTATGCCAAGGGTTGTTGTGGAACTCACACCACTTTCTGGTGTCTTTTTTAGACTTCCTGTTACCCTTCTTTGTCTGCATCTAGATATGGATCTCTTGAGGTTGGCCTTCCTTGTTTTATCCTTCATTATGTGAGTTAAATTTTCCTTTTCCATGCTTCTCCCACTTACTCTGCTGCTTGAATTTCTACTCAATTTTGATTGCATATTGATAAGCAGCTCCCAATGAGGAGATGTCCAGAAAATCCATCTTTGTTTGGATGTACCTATGTAGACCACTGCGGTACTTCAAAACAAAGTGCCACTCAGAGTCTTTGATACCCAAATTTGAGCGCAAGGTATGAAATATGTTGGTGTACTCTGACACCATCTGATCTCTTTTCTGACGCAAAGTTGTCCATCTCATGTATTGTTCATCATAGTTTCCGACAGGGTATAACTCCTCCTTTAGGGCATCTACAAAGGCTTCCCAAGTGGGTTTTCTCCCAAATAGTGTAGATTCATCTATGGTGTACCTATCCCAGTAACCTTCCCACCAAGATCTGACATGGGGAAGGGATTTAAGGAGCACGGAGGTGATATTTTCACCATCGATTTTTTTTTGGATAGAGGAATAACCTTCTAGTAGATTCAACCATTTTTCTAGAGCATCTACATCTATCTGGCCTTCAAATAAGGGGATATCAAAATTGAATTGTACCCTGAAGGGTGTCGCACTTGCGAAATGTCTTCTTGTTGAAGATGCCTCAACTATCACCATCGATAATCTTCGAAGGATCTAAGCAAAGTTGTCCATCTTCTCGTTCCTCTGTCACACAAGGGATTCCTCGAGCAACATCTTGAAAGGATCTCCTGCTTTGTCATCTCTCTTTTCTTCTGCCATGGGAGGTCACTTGGGCTGGCAATAGCAGTTGTCCTCAAGCAGAACTAGCTCAATACACAACTCTCTATACCCTGACCTCATTGGGGACCTGCTCTAAGAAACGATAAGGAGAAAATTTCTCTGATACCATTGATCCATATTATTTTGAGAACGACATGAAGGCAAAAATATAACCGAGATATAACAATGAAATACACAAAAATATAGAAGAGAACACAAAAATACAGTGAAACCCAACTTCTATTATTGAATAAGATAGAAAACCACTGTAGAACACAAACTGGAAAAATGGGGTAGTTTATCTATAAAAATATAGAGATCTTGGCTACACTTCATTCACAAGAAACTTTACATCCACTCTATTGCATCTTTAATGGACCTCCTTCACCTCAATTATATATGAGAGAGTGAGAGGAGAACAATTCCCATGATAAATGTGAGATAAATTGGACTAAGTTTATAAATATCCATAGTCCTCTAAAACACTAGGACTTCCTGGGCGATCACCCATCTCATGTCCATATCATGTATTGGTCATCATAGTTTCCGATGGGGTAGAACTCATCCTTTAGGGCATCTACAAAGGATGCCCAAGTGGGTTCTCTCCGAAATACTGTAGATTCATCTGTGGTGTACCTCTCCCAGTAACCTTCCCACCAAGATTTGACATGGGGAAGGGATTTAAGGAGAGGAAAGGTGATCTTTTCACTATCGGAATTTTTTTGGACAGAGTAATAACCTTCTAGCAGATTCAACCATTTTTCTAGAGCATCTGCATCTATCTGACCTTCAAGATAGAAAACCATTGTAGAACACAAACTGGAAAAATGGGTGTTAGGTGTTCTATATGCACTAAAAAGACACTTAAAAACCCTTAATTAAATTGTCAACCCGGGGTAAGTAAACTTAGAGTTGTAGCAAAATATATGCCAAAGGAAAAAGGCTGGTAGGAGTATAATCTAATTAATGAAAGAAACTATCTAAGACTAATCTATTCAATCAAACCTATCTAATGAGCAAACCCTACTAAGAAACTTGAAACTAGGTAACCTAAGTACTTTTGGGCCAAGGACTAATGGATAGTTCCTAAGAAAGCAAGTAAAAACCCTATTCAAAGCAAACTAGTTCATGACAATAAGCAAAGGTAAACTACTAGGAATACTAAGCAAATGATGAAAGCAAACTACTTTTAACTTGCCAACCTACATTCAATGAGCAACTACCCTATGAAAGCAATTAAATAAGCAAGTAAGAAAAACCACCTATCTAACCTATTAAAGAAAATAGACAAGTAAGCAAAGAAACCTAACTAACCTACTAAAACAAAAGACAAGTAAGCAAAGACAACTATCTATCCTACTAAAGCAAAGGGACAAGTAAGCAAAGACTTCTCATTGAACAACTAGCTAGCCTAAGAGGCAAGTGGATTAAATGCTTGATGCAAAACTATTTCTAATGCATGAGATGAAATCCATTTTATTGAAAGCAATGAGGACTACCAACTAAATTCCTAATTTACAATAAACAAAACTGCTCTTAAATCTATGGAAGCAAAAGACTAACTACCCTATAACATCAATAAAACTATATTCTAACCTACGAAAGCAAGAAACTATCTTTTTTGATCTACAAAAGCAAGAAACTATCTTTAATCTATGAAACACTCAAATGTAATGTTGGTGGTTGTGTGAATGCCTTCGGTGGTGATGGATGATATCTCGATGACACTTGACAACAAAGGACAATTCCAATGGTATAAACTCAACACTAATCTCAATGGCAAAATGAAAGGTATGTATTAAACAATCCAACGAAAATTTAGCCATGACAAAAGTAATGTTAAATACCCTGCATATTCATGTATAAACCATTAACATCATAATGAGATCATCATTATCTAACTAAGGAATTTAATTGCATTTTAATCTATGAAAGGAAATTGTGTAAAGGAAAACTATGCTATGTCTATTCTAATCATTCAAGCTATGATGAATTAAAAACATTAATTAAACTATGATATCAAGAAGTAAATTGACAATTACATTAACCAATAACGAAGCAAATGAAATCTATCTAAAACTGAAGTAAGCAAACTATAACTAAGAACGGGAATTAAATATATCCATCCATCAACATCCCTGTCAAAGAAACCCAAGTTAAAACTCGGTTCTATCTAATTAAAAATCCATTTTAAACTAGACTATAAAATCATAAAAGAAAGTATGATCTAACGTCTAACTGCACACGGGGTTAGTGTAGAAACTTGCAAGTTTGTTCCTAATATACAAAACTAATACATTCTAACACATATCGTCATCTAACCTGCAAAATAAAAGCAAGACAATTAAGCTACAACAAATTAATCAATTAGATAAAAAACACACATGTATAGGAAATAAGAAAGAGTAGTTAAATTAAGAAATTGCATAAACAACATAAATACAATCACCAGACTGCTGGTGCCCCCCCCAACGAGTCGTGGCTACCTTCTACAAGAACATCACGAACTTCAACATGTCGAATTTACCATGAAAACATGAAAACTCAGTTCTGGCACAATTCAAGCAATGTGAAATGTCAAAACAGAGTAAAATTTCTGGCAATTCTAATGCTTATGCTACTTGGTTAACAATCTAATGACCATCCTATCAGTATTTATAAGCTTACAACCCAGGTGGTCGACCACAGGAGGGTCGAACCACCTCTAAATTCGACAAATTACAATAAATGCGGCCATAACTAACAAAACAGAGGAAGCCAATAATCGCCCTCTTCGGGCAACATAAATTGAGTTGTCTTGAGCTTAGTAGCTGGAGGGGGTGATGATAAACAAAACCCATGTGCCCAATTTGTCCATCACTGGCCACCAATACCATAACCGTCAACTCACCTTGCGTTTTTGTGCAATACTGGGCGCTGGAACGAGTGTCGGATCGGGTACTGGAACGAGTGCTGGAACGAGTGTTGGATCAAGTGCCAAAACTGGAAACATGGTGCGTTTTGCCCTGTAACAGTAGAAAAACATGAATTAACTCTTGGAAAGCATAAAACATGATGAATTAAACTTGATTTAATCATAAAACACGAATTACACGTACCTCATGCTGATTATACCATTTTATCATAAAATTCTTCAAAAAGCTCCTTCAAAATGTGCAAAACATTTATGTACATGCGGAAAAAATGTATAATAACCATCATAAAAATGATCATATCTTGGGCCCAACAATGGGGTAGCTTATCTCTAAAAAGAAAGAGATGTTGGCTACAGTTCATTCACAAAAATATTTACATCCCATTCCATTACATATTTAAAGGACCTCCTTCACCTCAATTATATATGAGAGAGTGAGAGGAGAACAATTCCCATGATGCAAGTGGGATAAATTGGACTAAGTTTATAAAATTCCATAGGCATGTAAAATACTAGGACTTCTTGGGTGGCCATTCATCCCAATACTACCCTAGCCCGAGCGCGCTTAACTACAGAGTTCTAATGAGATTTGGTATATTAACACTGTGTTGTAGGCATGTACATAGGACCATTACATGATGTCTATAATTAACAAATGAAGATGACATTACATTCCATTCCCCACCAAAAGGGTGAATGTCATGGTTTATCAAAACCACAGGCTCAAAATGGTGATTCAATGGAAAAGGTGGATGGCCACGGAGATCCAACTGGATCATTCATCCCCTCTTAGGAAGAAATGGTCCCCATTGCATCAAATTCCCTTGGGATATGGGGAAACTTCTGCTAAATCTGAATCTTTGTGTGTTGCTTGCCTTGCCGAAGAAGCTGCCATGCTTATCTTGTTGAAGGATGTCATGAACATGTTGCTGGAGGGGTTGAATTTGTTCAACCAATATAGCTGCATGATCTACCTGAGTGTGCGAGGACTCTATCGGTGAAGATGCAACATGAAGAGTATGAAGGGTTCGATTATAACCTTGCTTGATTTGGCAGTGTGGAGGCACCCTCGTAGGTGCAACGAGAAAATATTGGTACTCTTATACAATCTTGTCAATCTGCTTTTGATGGATAGAAATGTCTTGGGCTAAGGCTAAAGTGGTTGCAATGTCCTTATGTTCACCTTCTGATCAGATTTTTAAGAGGCTAAACTTTATAGTGTGAGAGATTACTTTGTGGCATTTTTTTGGTGGGAAAATAGTTGAAACTACCTCTCGTATCCTATATGGCTGACCCCCAAGAGTAACAATGACACTAAGGGGTCGAGACTCATAAATAGCATGACACCTCCACATATATGGTTTTCCTAATAGAACATCATAGAATTCTAGTGGGGCAACATCACATAATACCTCATCCTTGAAGGGATTGATTTTGTAGGACATGCAACATTGTTGGTTGACACAAAGATATTGACCCTCGTGAAGCCACCTGATGTTGTATGGCCGTGGGTGTGGTGTTGTTGGAAAATCCAACTGATTGACAATCTGTGCTGAGATGATGTTCTTTTGGCTTCTGCTATAAACAATAAAATGCAGTGGGGTCCCCTTCACCCACATCTGTGAATGGAAGAGTCACTCCCCCTCCTTAGGATCCTCTTCTAGTTGGATTGTTGTAGTTGCAACATTAGCAGTGGGTTCTGCATAAATGATCTGTCTCCTTTTATCATTTTCCGAATCAGGGTCCAAGTCAGGGTTTGGATATTTATCTTTGAGCTTGGCCACTGATGACTATATTGAGTGACATTCATCAGTGTTATTCCAAGGGCTATTGTGGAACTCACACCACTTTCTGATGTCTTTCTTAAACTTCCTGTTACCCTTCTTTTCCTGCATATGGAGATGACTCTCTTGAGGTTTGCCTTGCTTTCTCTATTCTTCATTATGTGAGTTAGAGTTTCCTTTTCAATGCTTCTCCCACTTATTTTGCTGCTTGAAGTTCTGCTCAATTTTGACTGCATATCGATAAGCAGCTCCCAATGAGGAGATGTCCAGAAAATCCATCTCTGTTTGGATGTACCTGTGTATACCACTGCGGTACTTCAAAACCAGGTGCCGCTCTGAGTATTTGATACCCAACTTTGAGCGTATGATATTAAATATGTTGGTGTACTCTAACACTGTCTGATCTCTTTTCTGATGAAGAATTGTCCATCTCATGTATTGGTCATCATAGTTTCCGATAGGGTAGAACTCATCCTTTAGGGCATATACAAAGGTTGCCTAAGTGGGTTCTCTCCAAAATAGTGTAGATTCATCTGTGGTGTACCTCTCCCAGTAACCTTCCCACTAAGCTCTGTCATGGGAAAGGGATTTAAGGAGCACAAAGGTGATCTTGTCACTATCGAAAAAGTTTTGGACAAAGTAATAACCTTCTAGCAGATTCAACCATTTTTCTAGAGCATCTGCATCTATCTGGGCTTCAAATAAGGAGATATCAAAATTGACTTGTACCTTGAATGGTGTTGCACTTGCGAAATGGCTTCTTGTCGAAGATGCCTCAGCTGTCACCATCGGTATTCTTCGAAGGATCTGAGCAAAGTTTCCCATCATCTCGTTCCTGTATCACATGATCTCCTATTTTTTCATCTCTCTTTTATTCCACCATGGGAGGTCGCTTGGGCTGGCGAGAGTAGTTGTCCTCAAGCAAAACTATATTGAGACCCAATTTTGTATACCCTTACCTTGTCGGGGACCTGCTCTGAGAAACGACAAGGAGCAGCCTGCTCTAATACCACTGATCCAGATTATTTTTAGAACAACATGAAGGCAAAAATATAATCGAGATATAACAATGAAATACAAAAAAATATAGAAGAGAACACAAAAATATAGTGAAACCCAGCTTCTATTACTGAATAAGATAGAAAACCACTGTAGAACACAAACTGGAAAAATGGGGTAGCTTATCTCTAAAAAGAAAGAGATGTTGGCTACACTTCATTCACAAGAAGCTTTACATCCCACTCCATTGCATCTTTAAAGGACCTCCTTAACCTCAATTATATATGAGAGAGTGAGAGGAGAACAATTCCCATGATGCATGTGTGATAAATTGGACCAAATTTATAAAATTCCATAGGCATGTAAAATACTAGGACTTCCCGGGAAGTCACCCATCCCAGTACTACTCTAGCCTGAGTGCGCTTAACTACAGAGTTCTAATGGGATCCAGTGCATTAACACTATGTTGTAGGCATGCACATAAGAACATTACATGATGTATGTAATTAACAAATGAATATGACATTGCATTCCATTCTCACCAAAAGGGTGAATGTCATGGTTTATCAAAACCACAGGCTCAAAATGGTGATTTAGTGGAAAAGGTGGATGGCCACGGAGATTCATATGGATCATATTTACTCTAATTAATAATTTTTATTCCTTTTTCATACAGTTTGTCGAGAGTGGGATGCACTACATTTATACATTGCAAATAATATTTATTGGATGAAAGTATGGATAGATCAATGTAATATACAATGTAATGGTAGTTTATCATGGGAAGGGTTTGCTACTTTGCTTAAAGAAGCTCATCGTAATCAAGATACAAATCTTACTCAAAGGGAAATTGATTTAGCATATGGTTTAAAAGATAAACATGAAAGCATATTATTCACTCACATCATGTTTTAGTTTTTTTCCAATATATTAATCTATGTGGTGTGTTTTTTTTATAAATTTTTCGTAAATCTAAATATGTTTGTTCATTGACAAATATGATTTTTTTACATGTGGGGCATATTATAGTTGAAACACCACAAGGCTATGTGGTGCAATGACCGTAAATTTCACATCAAAAAGTTGGATGACAGGAAGAAAACCTCTGATTCTAGGATAACTGCAGTCTTTCAGGTCACTATTGTTTCCTCTAGAAGTGACATACATCCAACAATATCCGAAAGGGGTACATCCCATGGGCCTGTGCACTGTGTTCAATATGGCCTCGTGTGTTTGTGTTTAGTAGCTATCCCTGTAGTCATAGAATAGTTAATTATGCGATCATGACCCATTAACAACAATACGATGAATAATACATAATGGCCGATGATCCAAATATGAAGGTATTACTCATAAATTTCAAGTTAGTTTAATATACTTTTTTCATCGGATCGTTAAGAATGCAAAATACATAAACTTATTATCTTGTTTGCAGAAATATCAAATGTGAATTTTACTTGATTCTTATTAATGAATAAAGAGACCAGCCATTAATATCCATGCTGCAAATTAAGAGAATAGAACAACAAAACATAAAGAGAAATAGAGACAAGAGGTTGATAACATAGTTCATCAATCGTTGGCTATGTCTCCGGGCCCGCTTCCAAGTGGAGGACCTCTTTATTGCTCTTTAAAATGCTCAAAGTTCTCTTACATAGGCTCTTTCCTATTACATAATGTGCTTCAGATATGCTGTGCAAGACCTCCTTGCTCAGATTCATGCACGCATCATCAAAATCCTCTCAACAACACGAGAAAAACGCCTCTCAAAACATGAGAAAAGGCCGAAATTTACAAACTGTTCCTTCAAAACCCTGCATCAAAAATTCTCCTACAAGCTTCAAAAAGCCTAGTTTATATATATATTATGCTCAAATGAGGAAGTTCAACTTCCCCTGAAGATATGACCTCTTTCTGGGATCAAATCCCCCTCCAAATGGCCACAATATCCTCAAAAAACCACTTTCTGGTTAGAATATCAGGCAATTAATTTAAAAAAACACATAACAGGGTTTAAAAAACCCACTTTTGTATAAAAATAGGGATTTAGCCCCCAAAGGCTGGGAGCGCACCCCCAAACATGGTCATATTAACCCCATATGGCCAAGCTCCAGCCCTTTGGGTTGCACGTTGGCCTGGTATAGGCTCCAGCTCCTGGTTACATGGCGCATGCATGGGATCAGAGCCTAGAGNCCAAGGGCTAGGCCCTATCCAGACCCCATGCACTTTAAATCCTGTCTCTGTGCCCCTGGTTATATTCCATGGTATAAATCCACGGGCTGGGGCTTAGCCCCAACGCCTTCCTCCGCGCCATAATAAACATTAAAGTTTTAAATAATTTTAAATACATTTCATATAATAAGAAACACTTTGGGCGCGTTGGTGTTGGACCATTTCTTAAGGCTTGGGCTTGGTGGGTGGTCATGAGTTCAAAACCCATGGACCCCCAAATATTTTTTGGAACTTGCCACTCGACCCTGACCTGGTGCCACGTGGCTGCCCATGCCTAGGCCACGTGCCACCTCAACATTTGACCAAATTTTGTCATGTGTGCAATTCTGATTGGATCTGCCATCCACATCTGCCCAGTCAATTGCTGCCACTTGTCACACTTCCATTGGTCCAAGTCTACATCATGAGGTGTCATTGGTGATGTCATGATGTCGTCATGCTGACATTAGCATTGACTTTTTGCCAGTTTGACCTTTGACTTTTTACCTTTTTGGGAAAATGATCAAAGTGCGATAATTCTCGCGTACGACGCCTATTTGAGAAAGTAAATATACTGCCGAAATCAACACGACGAGCCGGTCACAATGGAATTGGTTTCATTCCATTCTGATAACTTTGATTTTTGAGCATTTTCTGAGCCTGGGGAGCCTCCTGGATCAACCGACCACCCTGATACTGTAATTCACTCTCTACCAACTTGATTGATACTATGGTTATTTGAATGATATAATCGATTGTGACTTTAATTCATTCAATTTAGTTATATTTGAGGTCAAATGGTACATGTTACCGATGAATGGACATGATCCTAAAAGAACAGTTATTGAGCACGCCAATGAATTTACCATGGTTAATATAATGACATTTGAGATGGGTACAAAAAATTGTGCTCTTCCAAGCCAATGTGAGCAGGTCTTTTATTCAGAGGTTCCAGGTAAAGCAGGTTGGCCGTACGTTGTTAGATATGATCCAAGAGGAAGGCCTGTAAAGTATAATCTACCAGAAGAATACGATATTGAAGAAGAATAAGAAGATGCAAATGAACATGAGGTAGATGTACTGTTAGATGAAGAAGTCTAAGAAGTTGAGGCAGTTGTTGATGAGAATGTTGATCTTGATGATGATATTGATGATGATATTATCGAAAATGTTTTTGATGATGATGTTGATATGGACAATCCTTTGAATGCCGATTCTGAACTAGATGATACAGATGTAGAGTTGGATGAAGAAGAAGATGCTGAATGATATTGCATAGATGTTGAAATGTAGGAGGTATGTGATTATATCTTTTATATTATTTATTCTCTTTAAAGTATTTATTTATATGGGTTAATCATCATCATTGTCACAGTCATCATCATCATCATCATAATCATCATTGTCATTGTAATCATAATCCTCATTTCCATTGTCATGATCAAATTCATATCATCATAATCATCATCATTGTGATCATTGTCCTCATCGTCATCATTGTGATCATTGTCCTCATCGTCATTGTCACCACCAGTAATCAACATTAATTTCGACATCCTACTCCTCATCATCATCATGATTGTCATTATCATCACAGTCATCATTATCATCGTTGTCATTATCATCATCATTGTCATTGTCATCATTGTTTTCACCATAATTAACATTGTCATTGTCGCGATCATCATAATCAATATTATTGACGTCCCACTACTCATCATCATCGTCATCAATATTGTCATTGTCATCACAGTTGTCATCATGATCATCATTTTTCGTCATCATCATCGCCATGATCATGATCATGATCACCATCATTTTCCTCATAATCGTTGTCACCACCAGTATTCAACATCATTGACGTCCTACTACTCATCATCATCATGGTCATCATTGTCATTTTCATTGCAGTCATCATCGAAATTATCATTTCCATTGTCATTGTTATCGACGTCATCATTGTCATTTTCATTGTCATTGTTTTCATCATAATTAACATTGACATTTTCACGATCATCATAATCAACATTGTCGACATCCTACTCCTACTCCTCATCATCATCATCGTCGTCATCAATATTGTCATTGTCATCGCAGTAGTTATCCTTATCATTTTCGTTGTCATCACCGCCATGATCATGATCATCAACATCCTCATCATCATCGTCATGGTAATCATCATTGTCATCATCATCGTGATTTTCATCGTGATTGTCATTTTCATCATCATCATCATCATCATCATCATCGTCATCATCATCATCATCATTGTCATCATCATCATCATCATCAATCATCATCGTCATCATCATCAACATCATCATGTCATCATTGTCATTGTCATTGTCATCATCATCATCATCATCATCATCATTGTCATCATCATCATCATCATCGTCGTCATCGTCATGGACATCATCATCATCGTCATCATTGTCATTGTCACAATTTTCCTCCTCATCATCATCATCATATCATCATTGTCATCATAATTGTCATCATGATCATCAATATTTATCATCATTGTTATCCCCATTTTGTGGATAACTAAGGATATCATGTCTCGAGGCCCTTAGGTTGTAGATATGGAGTGTTGAGAGACTACATGACCAACAATACCCTTTGCACAGATTGAAAACCCACTCGCCACCAAAGATGGTCACAGTTTTGCAGATGGCATCCACCACACCAGCTGGCTTCCGGAAGTAAGTGGGCCTTGCTCCATGAGGTACAAGTCAGTATTATGGTGAGCATCATTTCAATATTTAATCCATGTGATTATATTGTATCTTAGATTGCTCTATATTTCATGATATATGCTTGGACATTATGCCTTTTTCCCTCCTTCACCTTGTAGGTTGACATTGTGCCCTAGTAAGTAGTTTTCCTACTGGGAACTCCCTTAATGAGCCATCGTATAGTTCACAATGATACTTACCACTTTCCATCATTGTTCCCCTCCATTTAATCATCTCTTGGGATTTTAGGGTGTATTGACCCAACAAGGGGTTGTCCCTCATTCCATGGGAAGAAGGGGCTGAAGGCCTAGAGGGGTTGATGTTGGGTAAAAGATAAAATCCTTGTATAAACCTTCCAGATGATTCACCTAGGGATCACCCAAGAAAGCAATGAAACACTTATCTTTGAGTAAAGGGGACCCACAATATAATAAAGAATTCTTAAAAGGTTAGTTGAAGGATAGGATGTATCATCATGAGCCAACCTATCACGTCCATGATCATCTAGTGGTATCACATTACCATCATATGGTCACCAAACCATGGTAATGGATCTTAGTTGCATGGCTAATAGAAAGGGGGTCTCATCAGGAGCCAACCTTCTCATTTCCATTTGGTGTTTGTGGGTGACACTTCCATCACTTGGTCACTAGGCTAGGGTAGTGACCTTCAACCTATCCTTATTCTATATTGAAAGAAAATAAAGAAATAAAGATAAAAGGAAATTGATGGGCTTGGAAAAAGTGCATTGCGGACGGAGGTACCACATACCCTCTACAAAGGCACCCATGAATGAGATAGTATGACCCTTGTATGTCATGATCCCTATGCCCATTGAGTCTTGACCCCAACCACTTCATCCAATTTACATGGCTTATAGAAGGATCTCTTGGAATCTCTCATTAACCTAGGGAGAGATCTACCCAATAGGACACCTTGTCAACCCTCCCATATTCAAGCTTGACAAGTCACATAATGTCTTTGAGTTGTTAATTGTTTGATATAGTGATATTTGATGCACATTATTATATGGATTATTTATTGATTGGATTCACTTATCATGATGTTATGACTTGAGATCCTTGGAGGGTGTGCTCAATTGTCTTTGCAGGATCTAGTTGGTGGACAAATTTGGGAGAACAAGCCTAGCTTGGGCTTCCATGGGGATACAAGTCCACATGTTGGATGCCAAGGGACTGCATACAAGATGAGAAAGATTAGACTCAGAAGGACTTAAATATGGCTTGGAAGACATAACATAGCCCCCACATGCCAAACGTTTTTCCTAGGAGAGGCAAAACATCTCTTCTAGAGGCATGACGTCACCTAGGGGGGTTAGAGTTTGGTGGTGTGGTTGATGCATTGGCACTTGTACATTTTGAGGAGATTTGGGATTTGACCATGAAGGAAGTAACTTGGATACTTGACATGTGGCTTTGAAAATCCTAGACACCCTCCTCCTACACCAACGACTAGCTCCTAATGCCAAAACATCCCCTAAGGGGGTGACATCCTTCTAAATTAGGATTTTATTTGTGCAAACATGAAATTTTAAAGGAATTGTTTAATATTATTTTGTAAAAGGGGAAAGATTAGGGTTTTTAACCCCTAATCTTGTGTTTTTCCCTAAAGTATGTGGACGGACTATGTTAGCTACATTTTGTATAAATAGAGATCATAGGATCTCATTTTAAACATAACTCTCCCTCATTCTGAGTAGTATTGGTCTGAAATTTTCTCTATCGTTGGAAATATTGTATCTCTTAGCACTTTTTTATGGCTATATTGATGAATGGTTTATGGAGGAGTGAGGCGCTAGCTTTGGATGATGTTTTCTAACTCTTATGGTGGATTGTCTTGGCATTTCTCTTGATCTTTGTATGGTATTTTACTATTATGATATCATTTTTTTCAAGTCAAGGATTATTATGCTAGGATCTAGGTGGGAAGTATAAGGGCATACACCCCCACCATATTCTTCATCATTTTATGCTTCATCTCATTGATTATACACGCATTTTCTAAGAGAAGTATAAGGGCATACAAACCCTATCTAGAGAAACTTTCCTTGGGAAGTAAAAGGGATTACACCCCCAAGGAGGTAGCTTCTCTAACTCTTTGTTTATTTGACTCTATTAACCCAATAGTAAATTCACTAGTCTTACTTTTTTTCATTGGATATATAAAATCATTGCCTTGGGAAATGCAATTTATTATCTTTTGAAATGTTTCTTGCTTGAAGTTGGTTTGCCTCATTGAGAGGAGTCTTCACCTACTAGGGCATCCCCTCTCTCCCACTAATTTAATTTCTGTTACAAACTTTAACCTACAACCATTAGGGCTTAATAACCATAGCTACTAACACTCTCTTAACTTCTAGACTAACACTAGACTAGCTCTCTAACTTCACTCACCTAGTCTACTAGCTAGGGTGCACATTTTGGGATAGTTCTTGGAACTTTTCCATGGTTGATTTTGCTGCAGCATGCCATTGAATGTTACAACCATAAGGCTGCAATTTTCTGCAGAAAATACATACTACAACAACTTGCTTTATTTATCCTTAAAGTGCCCTCTTCCAGTCATACTTGATTGCTATATTTATTGATGATATTGTTGGTTGATATTATGATTTACATGCTGATTTGAATGTCTTACTTGCTGATACAAATTGTTATCTATTTCTGCAAATTAGGGACAAAAATCTTAACTTGCTGATCCATACTAACATATATCATTGCAATTTGGATTTCCTTGTGTCCCTGTAATATACCAGATATAAAAGTATGCAGAACATAAATAAAATTCTAGAAATGGCAGAATAACAACAATATAACCAGAACAATCACCACAACAACATTGAAATGATATAAGAATAACAACAGAAATAACACTTTGATTCTGAGAGCAATGTTCACGGGCCTATTTGAGGGGGCAACCTCCAGTTGAGTAGATCTCTATTACAATAATATCCAAGCTAGGGTTCTCATACCCTTGACTCCTATTTATACTAAATATTTCTATCAAAAGAAGCATCTATAGGAAGATCCTTCTAGAAGCGGAAGCTTCTATTAGGTCTTCTTACATTTGACTTATTCTATTTTATTGCAAGGCCTTATTAATATTGACCTTTATTACATCTGAATATATTGTTCTACCTATGTGTAGGTTAGGACCCTAACATGTCCTCCCCCTTAAAAACAACCTTGTCCTCAAGCTTGAGATGTGGAAACTGCTACAGAATGGTAGTTGGTTCCCAAGTGGCATCTGCTCGAGTTGTATCTTTCCACTGGACTAACACTTCCTTGATGGTTCTCTGACGCAGGCGATGCTCACACTGGTCCAAAACTTCTTGTGGTTATAGCCAAATGGATCCTTCTTCATCTAACTCGGGAAGGTTGGTTTGAAGCTCACACTTAGTTCCAATCACCTTATTTAAACCTGAAACATGAAAAACATGATGTATCTTAGAATGACTGGGCAAAGCTAACTGATAGGCCACCTATCCCACATCCTTGAGAATGGTATAAGGACCATAAAACTTGGGTGCTAGCTTCTGACAATGCTTGACCTTGAGAGAATTTTTATTGTAAGGTTGTAGTCGAAGAAACACCTGATCCCCTTCTGCAAATTTACATTTAGAGCGACCTTGATCTGCTTGTTGCTTCATGCAATTCTGTGCCATGACCAAATTCTCTTTTAGGGTATAGAGAATAGCCTTGCAAACTATAAGCATTTGGTCAACTGTCTGGACCTTCGAGACACCCAATAAGTATGAGAGAACTGAAGGGGGATTTTGTCCATATACCGCTTCAAAAGGAGTCATGCATGTAGCTGTATGGTATGAAGTGTTGT